>JAJJMA010024171.1:0-16109 GCA_023529015.1 Papaver nudicaule
GTCATTCTGGGGTTTGGGTTTTACTGAAGCGATGTTTTCTATGTACTACAGGATAAGAACGGTTGATTCATTTTAGGGCATCAATTGGATTATTGAGAAATCTTGTGTTTGATTATTTGTTTACAGCCATGAATCATCCTCTAGGATTGCGAGAAAATATTGTAAATACGGAAGTTATGTATAAGGTAAGGAGAGAAAAGAGGCAGAATTGAGTTGGGATTCAGGAAAGAAGTTAAGGGTACGTTCCAATTTTGCGATTTTAGGGACAGTCTTGTTTGCCGGATATGGAGGCTAACCAGCAGCAGCAGCAACAACAACAACAGTCTATGGAGGCTAACCAGCAAAAACAGCAACAGCAGTTGCAGCAGTCTATGGAGGCTAACCAGCAAAAGCAGCAACAGCAGTTGGAACAGGCTCTTCCAAATGCTCTGAATAAGTTCTGGACTTGTTGTCCTATTTGTAACATAAAGTACCAGTTTAACAAAGATGTCATGATGAGGGTTCTTCGGTGTCAGGGTTGTTTGAAACCTTTTATTGCTTATGATATGAATGCGCTAGGAGTGCCACCACCGGGAGGTATTAATCGGCCTTTATCTGCAAAAACCGACGGATTCAGACAGGATGAATCATTGGCGTGCCGAGAAACTGTGCAGGGAAATGGTGGCAGTGTGGCATCCACTAAAGCTAGTGGGGGTGCAGCAATGTTATCACAGGCATCCACTAAAGCTTTTGCCACTCTGGCAATGTTATCACAGACATCCACTAGAACTAGTGGCGATGCTGTAACCTTATCACAGTCATCTACTAAAGCTTGTGGCAGTGCGACAGTGTTATCACAGCCATCCACTAAAGCTTGTGGGGATGCGAAAAATTTGTCACAGCCATCCACCAAAGCTTGTGGTAGTTCAGCGATGCCTGCACGGCCTTCCGTTTATGCTGGAAGGTTGCCTGTGGTTGGAGACGGTCCTATGAGGTTTTTTGACTTCGACGCGAAAAGGAGTGAAGCATGCTTTGCAGCTGATCAGATGTGGGCCATGTATGACGATATAAATGGCATGCCCAGATGCTATGTTCGTATCAAGAAAGTTTTTTCACCTGGTTTCAAGGTGCTCGTCGTCCGTTTAGAGTTTACATCTGACGAACAAGTTGAAATTCATTGGAGCAAGAGTGGGTTGCCCATTGCTTGCGGGACGTTCAAATACAAGAATATTGATACGGTTGAAGATATACATGCATTCTCACATAGAATTATCTGTGAAAATGGAGCTGTAGGCGGTACCTATAAGATTTATCCCAGAAGAGGTGAAACTTGGGCCATCTTCAAGAACTGGAACATAAATTGGAACTCTGATTTGGATCGCAACAGAGACTACGAGTATGAATTAGTTGAAATTCTTTCAGATTATACCAAGGAATCAGGCCTTTGGGTCGCCTATTTAGATAAGATTAAAGGTTTTGAAAGCCTGTTTAAGCACAATGTCATGAATTGCTTTCACATACTGTCGAATGAACTTCTAAGATTCTCGCACAGGGTTCCTTCCTACAAAACATATGGTAACGAATGCAAAGATATCCCCGAAGGCTATTTTGAACTTGATCCTGCTACTTTGCATCGTAAACGTGTTGGAATATCTGATCCTGCTAACGTGAGAGGAAATGTTAAAACCCTCAATTCGATGATTAATGGTTCTCTTAAATCTGGAGCAATTAAGAAGCCCCGTTCAAAGAAGAGAAAAGATTTTGAAGAAAAGGATACCTTGGATGTTGGGAATTCAAAAGGTGGAAATGGGTTGGTGAATGTGTGCAGTGAGAAGGCAAGCGAAGAATGTACTGCTTTATCTTTGGGCAGGACCTCTGGAGTTGCTGATGGGGTGAACAGTTGTGAAGCTTCAAATTTTCAGGGTGATGCTATGGATATGAGTCCAGATGGTGTAACTGTTGCCAAGCAAACCTCTCCACAGTCTTCAATGGACCTTTGTGGAGTTCCAGAGGCAGAATTTTACAGTTTTGAAGATGACAAGTCTCAGGACAACTTTCAGGCTGGTCAGACATGGGCTTTGTACAGTGAGTTAGATGACTTGCCTAAGCACTACGCTCAGATAGATTGTATTGAATTGTCCCCAGATTTTAGAATGGAGGTGAAATGGCTGGAAGCATTCACCCCACCAAGGGGTGTGATTCATAATAAGAAAATGCCCATGAGCTGTGGAACTTTCATAGCTGAGAAAACAGGGGTGTTTAGTGATACCGCTGCTTTCTCTCATGTGTTAACAGGAGTATCAGCTAATAAGGAAAATATGTACGAAATCTACCCAAAGAAAGGAGAGGTATGGGCTTTATACAGAAACTTCAAGTTTGACTGGAAGTGCTCTGACTTGAAGAAGTGTAAGTATGATGTGGTTGAAGTTCGAGAGGTATACGATGATCGTTGGGTTATAGTGTTGGTTTTGGAACAGGTTACTGGTTTCAAGACAGTATTCCAGGCTAAAACTGAAGCTGGACGTGACTTCATCATGGCTATTCCATGGATTGAGTTGTTTATATTCTCTCATCAGATTCCTGCCTTTCGTTTGACAGAAGCAAGATATGGAAGTTTGCGCTGCTGTCTGGAGCTTGATCCCAAATCAATACCAGCTTGTTTGATTTCTTGAAATTAAAAGGTTGTGTCAGGTTTTTTTATTCCATCCAGCTCCATATGCAAAGAACTGTCTGCGAACATTAACCAACATTACCTAGTGTTTAAATGAACCTGGAGGATACTCGCAAGTCTTTGTAGAGGAGCTTCTTGGAGTTGTATTCCAAAGTTGTAGGTGTCAGTTCTCTTTTTAGTTATGTGCTGCCATGCTTACAAACTTGTATGTCTGGTAGCACATGTTGTCATCAGTTATGTTGAAAAGGTGTTACATCTGTATGTAAACTATCACCGCTCATTTGTAAGGGTGAAGGACATGGAACTTCTATTTGGGCATGTGTGTTAGTTCTTTGTTTGTACATTGTAATATAAAGTCTGCAGTAAACTACACCAATCTGAATTGTGTTTTTTGCGCAGTCCTCAGGATGCTGTAAATGTTTCTTTGGATGGATCAATTTTGTTAGCTGAAATGTTGTTCCAGAAGCCAATCAGTAACTTTCAGTAGCTGGAATTGGAAATCTGGTATTGTGATAGATTAAACATCGGTTAGGAATTGTATTCTACTAAAAAAATTCTTGCGAACAACATCAAGAACTGCTTGTTTCTCATGAAATGTAAGATCTGGTGTCTAATTCCATTTAGAGTCCAGCAGTGTAGTACATGTCAACCCAATCTTTTCAATTATGATCCTGGCAGTGGCACCAAGACTTGAAATTCAAACCACATTAGCCCCGCCCGGGGTTTTTTTTTTTTTACTGACTCGGTGTCTGAATCTGACTCGGCCACTGACTTGGCTCGAGTCAGCTATCAGACGGTTTGTTTTTTATTTTGAATCAGATCTGACTCGTCCACTGATGCAGTGCATACTTAACTTCTGACTCGGATCCATTTTAGCCAATCATTAAAACGCCACTGACTCGAAAAATGGAAAAATATGAGTCAGTTGAGTCAGACCTGACTCAAAAAAACAAACATATTGAATCAGACCCAGTCGGATCCAATCAAGTCAGACCCAGTCGGATCCAATCAAGTCAGACCCGGTAAGAAAGAACAAACATGATGCAATGTCTAATGTGGGTCGGTTTAAAGCCCAGAACCAGATGGAAATTGGGATCCAGTCACCTAAAACTGTATTCTGTACGCTTCTTCTTTCTTCTTCTTCTTGTCTCCTCTTCAGTTGTCACTCAAAAACCTCATTCGTTTTTCCCTCCAAAACATAAACAATTGCTAGGGTTTCATGATTATTTGGCCACCGTCTTCATCATTAGCAACACGATGGGAAGTGATAGTTGTATAAGCGATACCCTAACTCAGTCTCCAGCGTCTTCCTCATCGCAATCCGTTTTAGGTATTGTTTCTCAGGATTCTTTCTTTTTACAGATTTTTTTTTTTTTTTGATAAATTTACATGATGCCCTAATTATGACACAATGTGGATCATCTTCAAACAAAAACCCTTTCAGTTGTCTGTAAATTTTAATTGTTATCATATGAGCCCAACACTGTGTGGTTCTGTGATGATTTTGTATTGTGTGGTTCTTCAGATTATATAAAGCTCATTTTTTTTTTATCCTTAATTTTTGACAATTTTAGGGGGAGATTTGTCCAAGGATGATGGGAATGGAAAAGAATTTGGTTTAAACAATGATACTGTGAGATATGAGGAAGAATTTGATTCTCAAATGTTGGGTAATCTTGATTTTGAAACTCAACAATTAGAAGATCCAGATTGTCAAGGGGGATTTGGTGATAGTGATGGAGAAGGAACGGATACGACTTTAGTATTGGAGGATGATGAATGTGATAATACTCCAACAAGCTTTAGGAAGAGGAAGGACATTGTTTTGGATTCTGACACCTCGGTTGGCAAGTGTGCTTCAGGTTTGTATGTATTCAGTTTATGCTATGAACTTATCATTCTGACAAAACATATACTGTAGTATTTTTACTTCTAGATTGTTTATACTTCTAGATTGTTTGTTATGCGTTGTTTGTGGTGTTCATTAGAACTCCTTATCAGGTGAATGTATGACTAGATGGTATGTGCATCCATTATGTGTTAACATGTAGCCTTGCTGGGGGGGTTTTATAATACGAGACTGTAAGATTGTTGTTACTAGGGGTGATGATGAATCATTAGCTGGTTTAGTTTACTGAGTGATGTTACACTTGCATAGTCTGAAGATGTTAACTTGTGTAGCTGTTTAATGTTGTCACCGATGCCCAAAAGAGTTACTGCAGGAACGTCCTTTTAGGGGTAGAATGACACCCCAAGATTTTTTTTTTCCAGTTAGCTACTATTAATAAGATCGTATGAGTAAACTAAATTGCAGGTTTTTGTCTCATTTGCTCAGGGTCGGTGAAAAGGAGCTCTATGTCAGTATGTGTAGCATCATCGAAGGGTTTCATTAATGAGGCTGCTTGCAGTGTGTCAAAGATTATTCGGGATGATGAAGAGATGGCTGATACGAGAAAGCCTACTCCAGTCATAATTGGGTTTATAGATGATGCCAAAAGTGACCATAATATCTGCCATGGGAACATGAGAGAAGGTAGAACTACCGGTGCTCATTCAGTAGCGAAAAAGCTTTCTTTTGAAGATGCCCCATATTTGAATAATTTACCATCAAGAGATAATGAGAGTATTGATGGAGCACAAGATGCTTCTAAACTCGCAGGGTTAAGCTATCTTGATTCAGAAGAACCTGGAGAAGAGACTCAAAACAATGCATGGGATTTCGTGGATAAGTTGGTGTCAGTCAATGACTTGAAGATGTCTCAAGAAGCTGTTCCAGAGAAAGCTAGTGACGAGACAAATTTTTCTGTGTTAAGGACAAAGGGTACTCAAGAATTGGCTAAGAGAATAAATATCAGGAGCCCAGCAAAAGATGTGAGTATCTTTGATTGGCGTGATATCCCAGAGGACGAGGAAGCAGGACTTTCCTCCTTTAAGAGGAAGAAAACAGACAGAAATTCCTCCTGTAAGAAGAAGAAAGAAGGTTTGAACCTCGGTAAAAGAATAGTCAGTGTAGCTCGTTCAGACTCCGGCTTATTGTTAGATGGCCCGAGAGGAGTAATCAAAGGCATTGAAACATCTGAATTGGAGAGCAACAATAGTTTCCAGTCTGATAAACGACTAGATGCAGTAACTCAAGAGAAGCTGCCAGAATTAACTGCTGTTAGCAATGATGCTATGGATATGTATGATGTTGGTTTTGATACCCAAATGGCTGCTGAAGGTATGGAAGCCTTACTCTGTGCGCCCCCCGCTGATCATGATGGTGATATTTCCCACCAAGTTCCAGAAAAGACTATTGTCCATTCACCCGGGGGTGACTCTGAGATGAAATCTTGTTTAAAGCATGACTTGATTCATAAGAAGCATTGTTCTACTGATATTGATGCTGCTATTAGACCATGTAAGAAAACAAAGATAATGGAAGCGAAATCAAGTAATGAAATCACTTGTCATACTATCTCTGGAAATTCAAGGGTGAAGCAATCGAAACCAGCTTCAGGAGTGAAGCAACGAAAACCAACTTCAGGAGTGAAGCCAAAAGTAAAGGGCAGCTTGAAACAGGAGGGTGCATATTCGGGCAAAAATTCCACTAAATCTGTTGGCAGTAAAAAGACTGTGGCAGAACAGGAAATGGGAAGTGTCAAAAGGGCCAATTGTTTGGATATTTATGATGTTGGTTTTGATACCCAAATGGCTGCTGAAGGTATGGAAGCCTTACTCTGTGCGCCCCCCGCTGACCATGATGATGATATTTCCCACCAAGTTTCAGAAAAGACTACTGTCCATTCACTCAAGGGTGACTCTGAGATGAAATCTTGTTTAAAGCACGACTTGGTTCATAAGAAGCATTGTACTACTGATATAGATGCTGCAGTTAGACAATGTAAGAAAATGAAGATAATGGCGGCGAAATCAAGTAATGAAATCACTTGTCACACTGTCTCCGTAAAATCAAGGGTGAAGCAACGGAAACCAGCTTCAGGAGTGAAGCAACGAAAACCAACTTCAGGAGTGAAGCCAAAAGTAAACGGCAGCTTGAAACGTGAGGGTGCATATTCGGGCAACAATTCCACTAAATCTATTGGCCGTAAAAAGACTGTGGCAGAACAGGAAATGGGAAGTGTCAAAAGGGCCAATTGTTTGGATAATATGTTAGAATCAAATGAAAATGTTTCTCTAAACCAAAGTCTGTTGCAGGAGTTTGGAACGTTCACACCCATTGCTTGTCGTACGAGGCGATCCAGGGCAGCAAAACCATTAAAAGGACTGAACTTATCTACCAATTCTGAAGATGCAAGATATCTGTTAAGTGGGATCAGTCATAGCTCGGGAAAGAGTCCTGATATGAGTGTCAAATCCCAATTACCAAAAATAAAGAAGCAAAGTCAGCAAGACAACCGAATACCCGTTGATCAGCGGCATCAGCCCAACACGACAACAGAAGAAATCAACTTTCAATTTGTTCCAAGGAGGAAAAGATCAAAACGCAGGGTCAGAGTTTCTTTTAACTGTGAAATGAAAAATGATACTGGGTCAATCTTTATCTCTGATCCATCTCCTGGAAAGAAGTTTGGAGAAACCATGGCGGAAGAAAATTTATGTGAATCAGGTCTAGCTGATGGTGCTGTAAACTGTTCTACGGCTGTCGTGAATGGGAATTTGGTTCCTATAAATTTGGGCAATATTAAGTCATCTGAAGACGATGGGAAAGTAAGTGAAGTATTTATATCATCTAATGAAAATACAGAGCAGTGTAACACACTTGATGTCACATCACGGAACTTTACACAGCATTACCATCGCAAGAAATCCAAGAAGACAAGCCTGCTAAGGCCATCACTTGCAAAAGAACTTTCTAGGTTAGATTCTATTGAAGTATCACCTAACCCTGTAGTGAAGGATCTTAGAAAAAGGAGAGAGATGGCCAACGTCCGTGTTTTATTTAGCAATCACTTGGACGAGGATATTATAAAACATCAACAGAAGGTATTTCCATTTTGCTTTATTATTTTGTCTTTCATAGATTTGTTTTTATTTAGTTGTTGATTTCCAGTGCTCACACATTTGTTGGTGTTTGTTTCTTCTAGATTTCAGGACGGTTGGGCATTTGCATTTCATCAACATCTTCAGAAGCCACGCACTTCGTTGCTGATCAGTTTGCACGTACAAGGAATATGCTAGAAGCAATTGCTCATGGTAAACATGTGGTTACACATCTTTGGCTTGAAAGCTGCGAACAAGCTGGTTGTTTAATTGATGAGAAAAATTACATATTGAGGGATCCTAAAAAAGAAAAAGAGATTGGATTCAGCATGCCGGTGTCATTGGCGCGTGCACGTAAATGTCCACTTTTACAGGTTCATTCGAAATCCTACATCATGGTTTAATACTATATAAGTTACTTTCGAAGTTCTTAGGAACCATTGATCTTTACTGCATTAGCTTGCTGATTGCTAGACCTGAAAGATTAATTTTGCAGGATAAACAAATTTTCGTCACACCAAATGTAAAACCTAGTAGAGAATTGGTCTCAGACTTGGCTAAGGCAGTGCGTGGTCAGGTACGCAAATGATTTAGAATTGTTTACATGTATGCAATTACTTATTACTTCTTTTCAGACTAAAATTAAGAGAAAAATAAATTTCCATTGAAAATGTTTTCCAGGTCGTGGAGGAAATAGGGCGATATGTGAAGAACAGTAACAAAATTCCAGATGATCTTCTGATATTTTCTTGTGAAGAAGATCGAAGAATATGCATGCCTCTTGTTAAGAAGGGTAAAAATGTTTTTACATATTATACTGGACTTTTCCTATATGAAAAATGGTTACAGATTTCTCTACTCTGACTTCAAAATTGCAGGAGCTGCGATTTATAGTTCAGAGATTCTACTGACTGGGATTATTATTCAGAAACTGGAGTATGGGAGGTCAGTACTCCTAATGAAAATTTGAACTCTTTTGTTGTTGTTTGGTTTCTAACATCCTTTTGTCCTGTTCATAACAGACATCGACTCTTTAGGGATCAATAATAGGAGGATTTACTCACCACTGCCAACCGGACAAATGACTAAAAATGAACCCTCAGTTCCTTTTTGTATATCTTGTTATCAGATGTAAAAATATCTTCCATTTTCTATGTTTTTTTTTCGTTCTCTCCCCATTTTTTTGTTGTATATTGTGGGAGTTGTCTTCAAACATGGTTCTGTTGTATATATTTGATTCACATCCAGGCATGTGGTTAACTTCCTGTATTTCAGTTCTCTCTCAAGCCTACCTTTCAAGAATTTCTACCACTACTCAAATCATACAAAGACATACAGACTTATTAATAAAATTGATTTTTCAAAGCAGAAGTCAGAACTCAGAAGCAAAAGAGAAAAAAACAATTTGCTAGTTCTGTTGTCAAACTAATTTTTGACGACTTAAGTCAAAATGTAATACTTCTTGAGGGGAAAATAATAAGTTCAGAAGTTACTTTTTCGACTTCTGGAAGCAAAAAAGTCAGAAGTAAGTTTGACAATACATTTTCAGAATGACTTCTGGAAAAGTTAACTTTTCGACTTTTTGTGAAGCAAAATCTTTTTCCTACTTCTGAAATTGACTTCAGAAATGTTTTTGTATCCAAACAGGCTATTAAGTATTTGACTTTCGACTTAAAGTCAAAAAGTACATCCAAGGAATCTTTTTTGACTTTTCGACTTCTATGTCAAAAGCACATCTTAAGGAAAAAAACTGTATTAAATTACACGGTTAAATCTCATACAAGGAGACTCGAACCCTAGGGTTTTCGTTCGTCTCCGGTCAATACTTTCGTTCTCCCACCAGATTTATTTTCTAAGTTTTCGAAAGTAGCCGCCAACCGGATTCGATCCTTGAACATCCAAACCTTCATCACCATTATTTCTCTCCTTCGATTTAGAAAGAAATCCTGTCGTCCCTTTCCCGCCAATCTAAAATCACAGTGTTCTGTTTCATTTTTTTTCACATTTTCTAGGGTTTTACTTAAATCAATGAATCAAGAAGGCACGTATTTTCAATCAGCTTATCTTGTTGGTTCTCCATCGTATCCAAACTCAGTAGCTGGGTCTGATGAGAATCTGGTTGCTATTGCATCTGGACATCTTGTCACGATTCTGAATCCGGCACACCTCAACGGACCTCGAGGGCTCATCACGATTCCTGCGAGCAAACCTTTTCCAATTGGCGTCATTAGCAGAGATCTGATTACCAGCAGCTGTTTACTGCCCACCTGTTTGCTGCGCGATCCCCGTCCCTGCGTGCGGTCGCTTTCATGGTCTCGTCTTGGACTGGCTACGAATGCAGGCTGCTTGCTTGCTGTTTGCACTACAGAAGGTCGTGTAAAGCTTTACCGCTCGCCATACTGTGAGTTTTCTGCTGAATGGATAGAGGTTAGAGACATTTCGGACTTGTTGTTTGATTATCTTAAAAGTATCAACTATGGAGAGGAGGAGGAACGAGCAGTTGAACACGAAACAGCGACAGGCTGTGGGAATGATCTGCAGAACTCCAGGGTCAGTAAGAGGGGCAAGAGGAAAATTGCGCAACTTTCGTTGGATTGCACAAAGGAGGATGAGAAAGGTGGCGATACACACACTATATGCACAGAGTTGGCCAGCTTCCCATGCCCGTCATTCAAAAAGGGAGCATCTGTGGAGGTTCTTGTACGGAATGGGGATCGGCGTATTTGGGTTGGCG
Organism: Papaver nudicaule; assembly: GCA_023529015.1. Lineage (NCBI taxonomy): Eukaryota > Viridiplantae > Streptophyta > Magnoliopsida > Ranunculales > Papaveraceae > Papaver > Papaver nudicaule. The sequence goes on from JAJJMA010024171.1 coordinate 10,368, forward strand.
GTGCAATAAAGCGTGTGGTAAAAGCAAAAGCTCTTGTTCTGTTTCGGGAAAAAATGGAAGATGGAAAGCAAGATGAATGGGTAGAACTACACGGTGAACAGGATAGTGCCCTCATTAGCAATGGTGATACACCCAGCAAGAATACTCCCTCGCTCAGAATGCGTCCTTGTATGGATGTGGGTTATCTTCCGGAAGAAATAGCTCTAGTGGAAGAAAGTGATGAAGTGGAGGAAATTCTCAGTATTGGGAAAAATGTAGAAGCTTGGACAAATGAGAGGTGGGTGGAAGGTTTGTTTATGGGATTTAATGGCAATAACCTGACAGTGAAGCTTTCCGGGGATGCAGACTGTGTTGAGTTAAACGCTATGTCAGTTAGATTGGCGCCCGTATGGAACAGTGAAGTAAAATCATGGCAAGTTACTAATGTCAAGGTTGAGTCTAGTAATCGGAACCTGTTGGAGATAGTTGAGGTGCAACCTCAAAAGGTCACCGAGAAGCCTCCCAAGAGTACACGAGGAAGTGGCACTCGTCCATTGATAAGTGCAGAGAAATATGCTTCTCGCAGTTCAATGTTGTCATCTGTTATTGTTGCCTGGTCACCAACCCTGCATCTAGCGTCTGGAGTTTATCCAAATTCTGAGATTAGACCATCCATTGACTGTGCTATACTAGCAGTTGGAGGCAAGGCTGGTAAGATTTCTTTCTGGAGAATCCATGAACCTCGTTGCTATTCTGTTGAGCAAAGTAAGGATTCTGTTGATGCCGTCCTTGTTGGACTCATTCAGGCTCATAATACATGGATCACCGCAATCTGCTGGGAAGCCTTGAAAAATCAGGTTCTTTTAGTTACTGGGAGTTCTGATGGTAGCGTAAGAATTTGGCTGGGTGATACTGAAGCGATGCTCACTTCTTCCGAAGTCAATTCTGCTTCATTTTCCTTGCTGAAAGAAGTAACGACAGCTGCTCCTTCTCCAGTATCAATTCTTTCTTTGACTGCGTCTTCAAGGTCCCCAGACAAGATGCCATTAGCAGTTGGGAGAGGCTCTGGATTATTGGAATTGTGGATGTGTGACACAGCTAAGTGCGAATTTCAATTTGCTGGCTCATACGATGCACATGGTCAAGTGGTAACAGGTCTAGCTTGGTCCTTTGACGGTCGTTGTTTGTACAGCTGTGGTCAGGACAACACTATACATTGCTGGATTTTACATGGCTGCACTCTCCACAAGGCTCCAATTCCTACAAATACTCTTGGTCCTTGGCCTTCTACTAATCTTCCTCATGTGTCTGATTCGTGCTTTGGTTTAGCAGTTTCCCCTGGAAACTTGGTGTTTGTTGTGGCTCGTGGCTTTGATACTGATCTTTTGAATCCAATGTATCAGGCGAGGACTCAAAAGGCGACTGTTGAATTCTTTTGGGCTGGCGGGCAGCACCTTGAAGTTTCATCTGATGTGGATGAAGGGTGCAACACGGAACCTTATCCTGGTCTCTCGCAGAGGGAACTGATGTTCTGGGAGTCTAACATATTATTATCTCTCAATCAGTATAAAAACCTAGAGAAACCCTTTATCGATCAAAAAAGAATCCCGGATAAACCACTAGTTCTTTGGGATGTCATAACAGCATTATCAGCTCTGGAGGAGTCCACACCAAAATTTGCAGAAAATATTTTAGGAAAATGGTTGTCAAGTTTGTTTTTAGACTCCAATTCCGGCTTTCCTATTGACGAGATCTTGTTACATGCCCGGAATTCTTTGCCTAAAATCCACTCGCGCCAGATTCACCTCCTCAACATTATCGGCCGACAGTTGATGCTACCTGAACTAAAGGTGGATACACTTAATGAACAGGATGGGTTGGAAGAGTTGGGTACTGCCGAAAATGAGAACCATATGCTGTGGTTACACTTGCTTACTAGCAGTGAAAGACAATTAAGAGAAAGACTTGTCACGTTTAGTTTCACAACTGTTCTGAGTTTTGCTTCTTCATCCTCGACAAATAATTCTGAATTTGGATACTGGGTGCCACATGGAGTTGCACAGATGGAGCAATGGGTTGCAATCAATCAAGGTCAGATATGTCTTTCATCTGAAGCAAGCAAGCTAGACAAGAGCAAGCTCCATTCGATTTCTGAATATGTTACAACGGAGCGTTGCAATTTTTGTCCTGCTCCAGTTCCATTTGAATCTCCAGAAGTTGATTCATGTGGTGGTTCAAAGAACAGCAACGGAGTTCATGATCGCCACAAGCTACCACGTTGTGCGGCTTCAATGCAGGTTTGTCCGACCACTCCATTGTGGTTGTGTGTTTGTTGTCATAGGTGGGTTTGGAAACTACCACCACATACTTTGTTTACTATGCATGAATTCCCTTTAGGTATGAATTCTCTAGAGGAAGCACAGGTATCTCCAACACCCTTCTGTCCCTTTTGTGGGATTTTATTGCAGAGACTGCAACCTGAGTTTTTACTCTCCCCATCCCCTGTGTAAACTACATTATATGTATATGTACTCTAGCCAATTTCAAATGAATTTATCGAATTTTAGCAGTGAAATACATTAAGATGCTTTACGTCGGGGACATTATAATCTCCCTTCAGATAAGGCCTAACATTGATCATTCTATGGAATGGAGGTCAACTATCAGAGCAGAAATATTAGTGAATGGCAGAGAAAGATTCTATTTAGAGCATCTGTCAGGAAAAACAATGGAGGCATAAATTGAACCTGACAAGTGTCAGACTATGTACAAAAACACCAGTATACAAATGTAAGGATACAAAAAAAGTTAATGCAGTCGTACACATATGTAAAAAACACCAGCACAAATTACTAAGCGTCACTCCAAGTGTCTATTGGTCTCTGCGCATTCGAGGCACGCCGAATACATATGTAGAGACATAATGAATTGACTGATATTGCAGTACCAAAACCTACTATTGCCGAAAGCAATACTGCATAGATTGGATGCAGATGGAGCTGTCATGAAAATGAACACGCCACAGTTAAAATTAGAAATGACAAGATATCATCTAACCATCTAGGACATAGTTTAACCAGCAAAATTTAGTGCAGGAGGTAGTAATTACTTCAGTATAGCACAGATGGAGAACCATGACCACCAAAACAAATTCAAGTGCTGTGTATGTCCATACATACTCCTTGATTGCTGCATGCCGCAAGATGCAAAATTTAGCAAAATGGTTTTACTTTCAAGTCGAAATTCTTCTAATAGGTCGAGGATAAGACTTTACCTACGATAATTGCAAACATTGATCCCAAAAGCCCCAAGCTGAAAGAAAATGGTGCTGCAATCACGATTGCTTGAGATTTCATTTCACTACGCTGTGGAAAAAAAAAAAACGAGTCGTCAGAACTCCTACTAATATGCGTTTAAATGAAAGGTTAAACCCAAAGACGGCTATCATCGGCTAAAAGCTTTTCTGGCAGAGACGCAGAGTTAACAAAACTAGATTAACGTACCAGTAGCTGCTCTAGGAAGAAGAAGTAACTTATCGAACTTATCATGGTAAGAACTATCAAGTCATACCAAGCACTGCCAGAAAAGAATTTCGAATTCAGTAAAAATTTAAGAAAAACTGCCAATTTTTAGAAAAGTTAGCATAAGATGTAGATATTGAACTTAATCCTGAGACATTGTACCTAACTGCCCCGGGATTTTGAGCTGGGTTTCGTCTGTTTCTGTATACCCTTCGTCTAGAAGCATGCACCCGGAGAACAGCAACAGGTAAATTACGAACATCATGCCGGCAGACATCACATGTCCTGTTACCTTTGATACTGAACCACTTCACAACACATTCTTCGTGTGTAAGCCTGAGGTCACCCTTGCAACTACACTCCATCTTGAATGTCTTTCCTCCTTCTGTCAATTCTACGAAACAAATCCTGCAAATTGCTTCCTCTTCAGGAATCTCTTGATCACCATCTTCCATTACAATAGGACCTGTAACATCTGTCTCGCAAAGAATTGAAGTTTATAAAATAATGAAGGTAGAGATTGCACTTGGCAATGTAAAGAGAAAAAGTTTTAATTGAAAAGATGTTGGTCGACTGTAAAAGCTGCACTTGAAAAGTGAACTCCGGCGCTATTTGGTGAGGACCATTCTTTACTACATTAAATCAGACACTGAAAAACAAGCAAGAAATAAATACCTTTACTAATTTCAATCTGCACAGATTCAGTTCGATTGGTGAAGGACAAAGATCTCACAATCACAACATTACGCGCTGGTACAGACAAGGACCTTGGAACCTTGGGTGGAAATACCACAGTCTGCAAAGAATGACCACAATACTAAACTTACTTAACTCATTCCCACTACCATCAAGAAATTAAGGATAAAAATCTAAGGAACACGCAAAACTTACATGTGAAGAATCATACTCACTACCTATCCTTTCTTTCGAAGTTGTTGAGGCTGACGGGGTTAAGCTTGCCAATGGTGTAACAGGAAGAGACGTGGACTTTTTCGGCATGAATAGTGAAATATTAACACTTTCCAGGACAAGACTCTGACAACCCTCCCTGGTTTTTTTATCAGGACGAGAGCTTCCCTCTCCATTTAAAGATACTACTTTGTTTTTGGAACCTAAACCGTGACAAGGGCGACCGGAATTTTGGCTATTACTTCTGGAAGAATCAGGAAAGGGTGGCAGATCCTTTCCGCTAATGCTACTTCGAGAACCTACTGGACTAGTGGGTATTATCAGTGGGAAACCAGCAGGTGTTTTGTTGAGCCCTGAAGAAGAACCTCCAGAGGAATTCCGTAATGGGGATAGATCATTTCCACTGACACTACTTCGACAACCTGCTGAACTTGTGCATATTTGCAGTGGAATATCAGAATGCACACCAAGTTCTGGAGACGGACCTTCATAAGAGTTCCGTAACACGGTTACGTCCTTCCCGCTAATGCTACTTCGAGAACCTACCGGACTCGTGCATATTTGCAGTGAGATATCAGTATGTTTTTCGCCGAGTCTTGAAGACAGATCTCCTTCGTTGTTATCCATGATTCGATGACCAGCCTGCACACCAAATGAGCTGACAGATTAACATATACTAATTGAATTACCAAATGTGAATTAATAACGAAAACGAAAGGCAGCTGGCTTCATGACAAGGGTCAGAACTCAAATTTCTCCTCTCCTATTTCATGAACATATCGTCTGAACTCCAAAAGAACAACAAGCGTATTCAAAACCTTAATGTGCACCGTCCTATGATCAATATACGGCGAAGAATACTAATCTAAACAACAATCGAATGTTATCTATAGACCTTGTTACGAAACAAATTAAGGCTAGCTAGCTCTTCTCCATAATGTCTATAAAATTTGCCGGCCCAAGACTGATTCCATCCATGGTTGAATTACATTATACCTTCAATGATGATGGCTTCATTCGCAGGAGGAGGCTTCAACGAAGCTATAAACACACATGAATTGGGAAAATGAAAACAACCAAGCGGTCTGTTCTCAAATTTCAGGGTAGAAATTGTAAATTATGAAGCAAAAACATAAATTGAATTACCTCTTTGGAGTCGTCGGTGTAGACGGCTCCATTGGAGACTGGTTCAGTTTGCATTGTATAAGAAATCGTGTGTTTTATGCTTTTCAATTTTGAAAATGAGACTTTCTTCCTCTATTCTTCTTCATTATCATCTTCAACCTTCTCTCAACAACATTTACAACCATTTATTTACCCTGTTTGTGAAAAT
>JAJJMA010024197.1:0-17838 GCA_023529015.1 Papaver nudicaule
TATAATTCATAAATGAAAATATATTTTCAATAAATGTTTGGCCAATAATAAACAAAGCACATAATACTCATAAGGTATATTTGGATATTTCATTAATTCGAAATATGGTGCTTACCAAATATGCTCCCTGGGAGAAAGCTCAATTCGAAACGTGTCCTTTTGTTTCGAAAATCTCCTTAAGGTATTATTACTTCCAAATGTCGTCATCAGCTTTAATAATGTCGACATCACTTCTTAGGCTTTGCTGGACGGGCCAGAATGATCCTAGGTGGAAGTGGGATTTTGTCCAACGTGGTTCAACGTTCCGCATAAACGTGTCCTTACAGACGTGGACAAGCCTTGTGTGTTAAGCTTAAGTGAACACGTAGGTTCAAGAGACATTCTGAATCACGCATAAAGATATACCATGGATGTAGAGTGCATGATTCAAACGAGCAATAGAAAAATGTTGAATCTCCTGAATTCTTGATTCCAATGTAGATGATCACGTTAATGATATCCAAGAATTCAAATCAAAACATCAAATGAATATTTGATCAAGTAGTAAAATCATACGAAGATCTAATCACGTACAGTATTGATCAGACATCATGTGTCTACTAACTAGAGCGACTAACCATATTTCTGATGATGATTCAAACACTTTAGTTGTACATTGAAGATGAACTAATTCAAACTTCAAACTGAGAATATCAAACTCATTAATTCGTTAAAGCAAAAATCAAAATGATAGAGTTTGAACTTCGAAAATACGCATTCTTAGATAACCATTTTAAGGTTTCGAAACCTACATATTGTTTGGCAGAAACCAGATTAAGGTTTCGAAATCCAAAGTTCATTATATGACCAGAACCAAATTAAGGTTCCCAAATCAAGTTTCCATATAGCGAAACCAAAGTGAGGTTTCGAAATCTAGATTCTGTTTAACAAAACCTTGGTTAAGGTTTCGAAACAAGAAACACATATTGGAGTTTTATTACATATGTTTAGTGTCGAACTTGAGAGTCCATGTGGTCAAGAACCGTTTCAGCATCACACCTTTTTAGCCTTGAAGCACAGGTTATATTTCCCGGTTCACATAAACCTTTAGGAAACCCCAGGGTCTTTTCGACCTTTTAGAACTCACATGGTCAAGATTCATTGATCTTGATTCTCAAGTCACTGTTAGCCAGCAACACATAGTTTCAAACTCATGTTGTCTCATTGGTCACAATTTTTAAGTTTCGGACCAATAGCTCATGGACACGAAAACCAGATTATGGTTTCAAAATCAACGTTTGGTTTTACCAAAACCTACATTGAGGTTTCGAACATTGAAAATCCATAAGATGAGATAACAAAAATTTGGTTTCGGAATCCAGAGGTTTAATATGGCATACGAGATGTTCATATATAGAATCAAGTAAATGATTCAGAACTTCAGTATTCAGAGCCAAACCAAGACGTGACATTCGATGCTCAGAATAACAGTATATCGAGTCTACACAACATAAGTATGAGTCACGATCTCACTTACATTTAGCTCATACAAGTATTTGCTAATCAATCCGACAGAGTCAGACTAGGTAAGTAGAGACACAATACTGTGATGGATAAATCTCGTAGTACTACCGAGACAACATCACACTGCTATATCCAGCTCGAAGGTTTTAGGAAAAACCTTATATTACTTAGAGACGGATAAGAAAATAAAGTTGTAAGCAATATTGGAACGTCATAACTTCAACACAAATATCGCAAGCGATAAAGTGGAGTTATCTTAAGACACACTGATCACAAGTGATCAAGTCATAACGTAAAGCTCAAGAAGAGAGTTATGTTTTTGTCTTTTGTAGCACGAGTGTAAAAGATAATGGATTCGCTTTATTTAGATTCACTAACCTCTTGAATGATGAAGCCGGATGTCTTCGTTTGATCTTCAGTCTTTCTTCAACTCTTTAAGTAGTGATTCCAAATCCTACCAAAATCTTCTACAACCTAAAGCTAACTCACTCATGACTTTACCTAATGTGGGTTGTTTGTCGGTCGAGTTATGATCACTAAATTTGACAACTAAGCTTGACATACCAACACTTAGTGAGGTTGACCGAGCCATGCTCTAATAACATTGACCATAGAAAGTTGCAGGACGATCTACAGAAAGTCGTCGATTTATATGTAAATACTCTCTTTTTGTTCTCATTATATATAAAAAAAAAAAAAAAACTCTTTTATGTTCTATTAACTTTAATCATTATCTATATGTACTTAGTATATATTGTATGAATCAAAACAGAGACCTTGAGTCAACAAAATGGTCAAGGAGTTCCATTCAGAGATTGTGAAAGGATATACAGATAACAGGACTAAGAGAATTTGTCAGAGAACTCTTGAACAATTGTTGACTTGGAGAATACTAGACGAGGATATCTGTTTGGAAAAGTTCAAGCACCACGGGAGAGGCCAAAGCGCAATACAAAGGATAAGCAAGCTTCAACTAGCGGTGGTGATGAGGTTGCACAAGAACCACCAGCTAAACGACAACGTGGTGGTGGAAGTGGTCGTGGAGGTCGCGGTGGTGATGGTGGTGGTGCTACACAAAAAACACCACCAGCTAAAAAAAGCTCGCGGTGGTACTAGTGCTCGTGGAGGTCGCGGTGGTGGTGGTCGTGGTTAAACTTTAACTTGTTCGAAAACACTTGTTGGTTATGTTGTTTAACTTTGGTTGTGTCGACTTAAAGATTATTTGGATGTTTGTGTCGGATTTGAAGTTTGGTTGTTAGTTTACGTGAATGAATGAAGCTTGTGTCCTTAGATTTCTGTCAGGTTTTATTGCCATAATTGGTTTATGCTTGTGCATACATAGACCAATTTTCTGACCATTTTACTCTAAAAATTGTCAGATTACATAATCATTGGATAAATTTGGTTTCCAACACCAACTATTCACATAATGAAAATTTCAATCGTTTGATGACATTGTTGATATACGACGATTAATTATGCCCAAATATCTAAATCTTCTGTCTATTTTTTGGCACCTAATCGGCCAATATTTACATTCAAACACACCCATTATACTTCAAGCATCTTGTACATTTATTATAATCGGCTAATAAATGTGTTATGAAGAACCGATTGAGAATATTTTAATCGGCTTTTATATGTGTTTATGTGAACCGATTATGAATCTTATAATCGGTTGTTAAATGTGTTAATGTGAACCGGTTGAGATGTTATAATTTTCAGGGAAGACAAACTATAATCGGCTTATTTGAGTCTTTTGGTCTACTGATTAATCTACAAAACTAAGAACAAGAACAAGAATCGGTTGATCTTTAAAAACCTATACGCCGATTATGTGTTACAGAAATTCAAGAATTTCATTTTTTTTCGTGTTCATGTTTCATTCCAAATCATAATAATTTTGATTGTATCCATGGATTAAGACTAGTTAATCTTGTTTTGCAATTAACTAACTAATTAGCAACTAATGAGGGAGGGGTATAACAGTCTATTTTCTATAAGTGGTTTTTTATTTTACTTCAAAAAAAATCCTATCTTAACCTATTATGGTGGTCCAAAAAAAAAAGTGGTCCAGAAATGGGGAGGATAACTAGACTAACCGATGGATGATGATTGATGAATATAGAGAAAATAAAAACAGACTATCCAATGGATAAGTATAATAAAGATCAGTGATGATTTTAGGCATATCATTGTTTGGGGAAGAAAAGGACTTACCAGTACTATCTGGTGTTTCTCCGTCACTGTTTGGTGTTTGATTCTGACTTATTGGGTTACAAACATATAATAGTTGATGATCTTTTTTCTTTAGAACCGTCATTTTGGACCTCCCAAAAAATTCATTTCCCTCCCAGCATGAGACAAAATAGCATGAAAAGTCTAAGTTGGCCTCAAAAATCGTGAGATTACGAATTCGCCCCCTTCTAATCCTAATTTTAATCCAAAACATAAACTATCCTAATCAAAACCACTTCTTCTCCTTCATCTTCTCCGCCTAAACCACTCCTCGGCTACTTTTTTTTTTCTTACGATTCATCGACGAATTCATCGACGATTAACGAAATTTCTTCGTCGATAAAATGTCGCCGAAAAAACCCACTCCTAAATATCTAATGCACGCAAGAAGGCGATTGCAAGTGCATCATCAAATCAAAACGAAGAACACAAAGAACCCGGAGAAGGAGGTGGTGAAATCCGCACAGCCGAAGAGGAAACCCCGGAATTAGACCCTGCTATGCGTATGAGAAGGTATTTTACACAAACCCCTGATGATTTATTTGAGTTTGATTGATATAAATGCTTAGAATCGATGAATTTGGGTTAGTTTTTCGGACTCAGAATGAGTTTCGGCCCAGAAAACAGTTTTAGATCGTAAGCCGAAACTGTCTTGAAAATGATCAACCTGTTTACCAAACTGAACATGAGAGGAGGAAAGGGAAGAAAGCGGCTGTCGAAAAACCGAAGAAGAACAAGAAAGTTCTTGTACAAGAAGAAGAAGAAGAAGAAGATGATGATGATGATGAAGAGGAAGGTGAAAAGGGAAGAAAGCGAGGTACACATGTTCCTTCGGCAGATAAGTTCCTTGTTCCACATGAAGAACCCGACATCGGTCTTCCTCGAGATGGAGGACAAGTGCTCATTGGCTACAAGGACTCATGGGCGTCTGTGATCTATCGCATGAAGGTATTTGTCTAAACTTGTATTTTTTTTGTCTTTTTCTCGATAATTACGTCATTTTGGATTACTTATACCGATGATGTTTGTAGGATCATAAAGATGCGGTTCGATTTTTGAGAAATCAGAGCGCCGCTGTTTGGAATCTAGAGGATGAAATAGAACCTATCCAAGATTTGGTTAAAGATTCCGGTTTATATCAAGCGGTCATCAATCGATAGGAACAATATGATATGGCTACATGCTCCGTTGTGGTGGAGCAGTTCCAATCAGAGACGTTGACCTTTCAGTTTCCCAAATATGAATTGGGTTTCTCTGTAGATTATCCAAAGAAGATTCTTGGTCTTGCGGTTACTGGGCCGAACCCGTGTGTGGAGTATCATGAGAAGACTTGGCTTCTACTGTATGATTTGGCCAATACAGTTCTTGGTTGGTCTTCAGAAAAGACCGAGGAGGAGTTCAAAATCACCGTGGCAGAGAACCAAAACATTAAAAAGGAGGGAGTCAAGACCAAGATCAAGTTGGCTCGTTTGAAGGCCGAGTTCGGGGGAACCAAGGAGAGAGAACAAAAAAGAGAAAAGCAAGAAAGAGATGGAGATCCGAATCCCTTGCGTCCCTTGAACTATGATGACCACATTCACCATGCAGGTGCGTACTTGTTGTACACTATTAGCGCTTATTTATTTCCTGACAACATGGGAAATAGGGTGAGCGCACATTATCTACAATGGTTAACCCCATTAGAGGATACAAACAAGTACGCTTGGGGTACGACTACTCTAGCATATCTTCTTGATGGATTTTCAGTTTCCTCTAGATGCAAAACGGTTAATCTCAGGGGGAACTTCAGCTTATTACAGGTAATCGGCGACAAACCATTATAAATTTAATTCATTCACAGAAGCAGTTTCGGCTCAATACTAATTTTACATTTCTAAGCCGAAACTGTTTCGGCTCATATGTTTTGTTATAATAAAGAGCCGAAACTGAGTCGGCTCAGACGATTTGATATATTTCTGGGCTGAAACTCCCTCTGTTTGCCTTAACCTTTTTTTTTTGAATCTTCGAACTTCATCTAGGGGTTTATGTTGTATGGTTTGTGTGTGTAGGCTTTTATTTATGATCATTTCAAAAGCTTGGTTCCAAATCCGAAGGACCCTAAGAAGTTGCCAATAATTTCATTTTGGGCGGAAGGTATGCCTACTGCGATAAAATGGGTTTTCGACAAACCTAAGAAAATGGGCAAAAAAGAAAAATTGCTAGCATTGAGGAAGCAAATCGAAAATTTTGGCTTAGAAGATGTTGCGTTCAACCCATATGAGATTAAGCCGGACCTGCCATCAATTGCAACCTACTATGGACCAATTTGGTATCCAGGAGGTTTCGTTGTGTACGACCCAAGACGGATTCTACGTCAAATAGGACTAATACAAACTGTCTCGAAGGAGAAAGATGATAAGTTTAAGTTGCAGCCGATAAGTGGTTCAACTACCGGAACCCATAGCAAATTTAAAACATGGGTCCCCAAATATCTTCCCGCATCAGACTTCAAATTGTGGAACAATCTCGATGAGCACCGAATTCAGGTGGTGGAAGTTACGGATGCCACTTATTATGAACAAGATAATGTTATGAGAATTGCTTTTGATGAGGATGAGCATGGGGGATATGCGAATTGGTATGCCCAACAATCTCATCCTTTGGTCATTAACCGGGCTAAACAAGAAATTGCGGATGCGGAGGAAGCTGAGAGGATTGTGGAAGAAGCTGAGAGGGAGGCTGAGAGGCAGGGTGCTAGGGAAAATGTGAAGGTTCCCTCAACTGCGGGAGAATGGATGAAGTTATGTAAGTACATGGTAAGTGTTTTCAATTGATTTTGTAAGTGTTTTTTTTTTTTTAAATGTCAAACTATAATCACTAATACTGTTATTTGATTTTAACGGTATTAGTTCACTAAAGCAACCGTTGAAGAAAATGGGGGAAAAATCAATTGCAAGAAAGGAGGAGGGCTAACGAAGGAAGAGCAACCGAAGTTTTATGATGATTTTGGCAAAATTATTGGAAAAGGTGAAGTATCAACATGGAAAGAGGTTCCAAAGAGGACCAAGAGGAGTCGGCAAGAAGGCGAAGGTCCAAGTGGAGCAACGGAGAAGGTTCTGATGATGGACGGGAATGCGGTCGTGGTGGTGGTCGAGGAGGAAACAAGAGAACTCGTTGAGTTAGTCTTTAAAACAATTATGGTTTATGGTTGGGTGTGTTTTTATGTACATTTGAAGGTTTATGTTTTTAAGTACATTTGAAGGTTTTAAGTGTTCTTAAGTACATTTGAATCGGTTATGTTAGTTCTTATGTTAAGTACAATGGTTAAATTTAGCGTTTGGTAATGCTTTGGTACAATTAAAAAGTTTAACAAAAGCAGTTTCAGATCTAAATAAAAATTACAAGCCTGCGCCGAAACAGTTTCGGCTCATTCGATAGTTTCAAATTCTGGGACGAAACTGCTTGTCTCATTGACCATTAGTTGGACTAGTTTCGGCTTACCTAAAATTATTGATGAAGAGCCGAAACTGTTTCGCCTAGAGTTAAAAATTAAAGTTTGAGCCGAAACATTGTCGGTCGCTTTCACCTATAAAATTGGAAACCCTAATTTCATTTGCAAACTAAATCTATCTTTCTCTCAAACTTTCCTTCCAACAAAATCGCCCCCAACCAAGAAGAATACGTAGGAGAGCCATACAATCCAGAGGAAATGTCCATTCAAAGGTATTTAACCAATACCCATCAAGTTTATTTGATCAATTTTTGAAAATTTTGGTTAATGTTAAATGTAGGTTTAATTTCATTGCAACTAGGTTTGTATGGGTTTCTAAGGTTTTTCGATTTGCAAATGAATACCACAATGCTATTATCCATGAACATTGATTACTAATAGAACAAATGTAGGTTAGAATCAATCAAACAAGACATATATTATGCATGCACAATTGTGTTTCGACTTCGAAAGAAGTTCTTGAATGTAGGCCGAAATTTACATTGTCTCTTGTGAAATGTGTTTGTTCTAGGGTTTTTGATTAGCAAATGGATTGATCAATGCTCTTATACATGTTATTTTGTTTTTGTCGATTGAATCCTAGAAATGAAGGGGAAGAATATGAGGAGAAGCCCATTGTTATGGATACTACATGGCAAATGTATGCTGGGAATGACTTTTTTCGTTGTTGCAAACCGGATGAGGGGATTGTGCTTTTCCTAGACAAATTCTTCCTCGTAGCAGGGAAGGATGAAACAACTTCAATTCCCCTTCCTCCGAATGGTGAGCTCTGTAAGCAACTTATTGACGACCACTGGATGAACAAATCTTCACTTGCTGTCTGTCTTAGGACCCTTGTCTCGTGATGGACCATATGTAGCTCCAATGACCGGTGACCCATGGGCCACAAATCACCCTGGAGTTCGTGTCAACCCATAATTTCTTTAGAGGTTCAATGACCCAACTTGGGGAGTAGGTGCAGGCTGTTACTCACAGGGATTTGACCAGGGAATGGAAGGTTTTGCCATTTACCAGAAGGACATCTTTGTTGCAGGAAGCGACAAGGGAGGATATGAAGCTATGTTTCTTCGTAAGAATCTTGTACATCGGTACAAAGTTATGCATGCTCATTGGTGGAAGATGCTACCAACTATGCCAATCTCAGGAGAGATGTCTCGTCTTCTTTCTCATCCCCCGGGGTACACCAAACGCTTAGGTCTTAACCGTAAGCGTGGAGCACCTTCAAGCTACGACAACCATTACTGAAACGTTGACCTTTAACCAATTTTTTCGGTTTAATGCATGTTCATCATGTTTGGTTTAAGGTGATATGTTTCAGTTCGACATTTATTTCTTTTCAAGACTATGTTGTTCATTTTAAGTACTTTGGATGTTGGATGTTGGAATTTATGTAAGTGGGTTATGCTACAATTTGAATTTTATGTTTTTAAGTACATTTGATGTTTTGCATATGAGTAGAAGAGTGAAAAGAAGCTCATTATTGGCTTCACAGAAGCAGTTTCGGCGTTAACCAAATATTACAAAACCGGCATTTCAACCTTTGGGCCGAAACTTAAGGTCTCACTGACCATTTGTTAGACCAGTTCCGGCTGACTCAAATTTTTTTAACTCTGAGCCGAAACTAGTTGTTGGTCGACCACTAGCCTCCAAGGTCTTGACTAGTTTCGGCTTGGTTAGTAGATTATTCGAGTGAGCCGATCTGTTCTTGAGGGAGGAGTTTCGGCTTGAAAAATTAGGAGTTTGTCTGGGCCGAAACTGTTTCTGCTTTCGCAAATCGAAAGAAAAATGGTGATTTTTGGTTCTTTTTGTTGGATTCAACCTACACAAACAAGATTAATCATGATGTAGAAGGTATACGAGATGAAAGAACACCCAAGAACCTAATTTTTTCGATTTTAGTAAAAGAATCGTCCAAAACCCTAACTTTTTCTCTTCTCTTCAATACCACCATAACCCAAAACTTAAAACTAAAAACCGGATTTTTTAGTTAAGATTTTGTTTAACCTAATCACTTCTACTAATCAGTATTAGTAACACTAATCAAAAAATTAAGCAATAATCATATGAAGGGCAGATTAGCATTTATTTTTATTTTTTTACTAAGGGATAGTCAAAGTGGGTATGGGTGACTCTATTTTGAAAATGTGGGGAGGGAAATGAATTTTTGGAGAGGTCCAAAATGACGGATCTTTCTTTAATGATACTAGGGAGTGACCCGTGCCGTAACGGCACGGGCTATTTCACAATGGGGTATGCTGAAGCATCAAACATCCACTAATAACCGATTACTATATTAAGTATTTTTCCTACAGTAAAGATTTTCAAAAAGAATCCTATTTGAATTTTATTTTGCACCTTTAGTCGGCTAAGTTCATCCAAACTCCTGGGTAGTCTCCGACAAACCTATTTTTGGATTTTTGAAATAGACAAAAAAAAAAAAAGGAAAAAAAAAAACGGGGTAGCAAATGCATCAGAAACTGAGTAGTGAGTTAAGACTGTAAGCCTCGAGGACCTTTATAGTGGGCAAACACAGTTGTTACTAAATCGTCTCTACATGTAGCAATAATAATTACTGGTGTTATCTGCTACTACTACTGGTACTTAAAATTGAAGTCATTTGGTTCGAACTCGTACATCAGACTCTTCCCTCGGAACTTCAAAGTGACTTTTTCCTTCTGCGACCACCTCAAAATCAGGAAAACCATATAACCACACCACCATCAGTGAAGTCCTTGCTGGAGGAAATATGTACTGCTAAGAAAGTTATCGTTACTACAAATTCATAACCTCGGTCTCACAATGAAACAACCATAAAGTGGACTTCGGGGTTGGTAATCTTAAAATAAAATAACATGGATACACTATAATAGTAAATTACGTTGTATCTAATGAGTCTTGCAAGTTGCCATGGCAAAACATTTCCGATACTTTTTAATGTGTATGTTTTCTCCAACTTGAAGATCAAATACCAAGCTCTTCTTTAGAGAGAAGTTGTAGGTCTAATAGAGTGACTGAATCAATAGTGCTGATTCTCACATATATAGAAATCTTATCACATGATTTCGGTGCCATCTGCGGGAATCGAACCCACAACTACATGGTTGCAACCATGTGCTCTACCAATTGAGCTAAGAAAAAGCAAGTAACCCTGTTAAAACACTCCAACTCATAACGACTCATAAAGTTACTACTTCTTTAAAAGTCTGCCTTGACATTTATGCATAAAAGTAGAACTGATCCTTTCCGTTGTATTAAATCAAATTATCGCTATGTGGAAGTTTCCCTATATAATTGCAAAATGAGATGTTTTTCAGTCACCTTTCTAAGCAGGTGAAGTTCAACCATTAATTTAATTCCATTACCTTTCTAACCATTGTCTTCTGCTCTGAAAATGGTTTTGCATCAGGAGCCTTCTATATCACACCTGTACTGCACATAAATATCAAAAGCATCAAAAGAACTTGTAAAAAGACCTTCTTCTTCTCATCTATGGAAACCCCTAATACGGCAAGTTGAAAGACAGTTCTTAATTACTTGTAAGATATTGAACAACATCACAAACTGGATAACAGTGCAATTTGCCAGATAAAATTAATGACCTAACATCCATTTGCTTCCATGATAACAGGGAATTTGATAACAAAATCACAGTTGATCCAAATAACTAAGGAGTCTTGACGTGAGAAAGAAGGCTATATAAAGAATATGAATAGAAATACATAGACTTTCAGTTGTACCTCATTCGTTATTCGGTGTGGCGACTCGTCAAATTCAACCTTGATTCTGAGATCTATTCAATTTCTTCAACTCGGTGCAACGTACCTCTATGGCTTCTGTAACTAACAAAAACTGATACCACCAAGATAACTGAGCATGACAGGCTTGCCTTGAGATTTGAAAAGCATAAGCCAAGGTTTACAGTCCGAATGGTCCAATGTCATCTGCATCAGAGACGTTTGGACATCACTGCATGGAGTTTGGACATCACTCCATGGAGGATACAATGATTATGCATTTTCCACACTCTCCCATATCAGCCTGCAAAGACTAATAAGTTGGAGCAAGTAAAAATCTGACTATTGAGACCGACCTATAGCTCTTTATACCTGTACATCTGGTTTTAAGTGAGTAAACCTATTTGCATTCTAGCGTTGCTGGTGCATGATTTAGCAATGTTTAAATTCAACTAAGTAAGTTTTCCATAATGATTTAGAGACTTGGACTGTTGAACATTATTGTTAGCTGAACGTCAGAGAGATGAAGGCCTTCAAAAGCTAAGAGGACCTCAAATAGTATTTAGTTGAACTTACCTATACGAAGAAGTCTGGGGGACAATATGCATCAAAATCAGTTGGCTTGAAATCCGACCACCATCCATCACGACATTACCCATGTACACTCTCACCTGTTTTTCAATCAAAAGCAGTCTGCTGAAAGAATGAAAATTGGGTCATATTAAACATGGAGAGGACAATAAAGATCAACACATTCTAATCAGGGAAGCATACCATTACCAAAATCAAGTATCCTAGTGTGGCTGCAAGAGAACTGAGAGGAAGATTAGGCCATCCATGATACTTTGCTCTTTCAGTTTCTGACTCCGGCTTCTCCACTGACCTATCATACGTCTCTGCAATCAAGCTTCGATAGACAATAGTACAACTTTATTTGATTATGACATAAAGCGTAATTTCTCACACCGAGCATTTTCTTTCTCGAATGTACAACTGTAATCCTTGTGAATCCCAGCTTCTAATCTTCTCTGTTGTTTGAGACACTCCAAAGCCAACACCATGAAGGTCACCACCTCAGTAAAATTAAAGAATTCAAACACAACTTCAAACAATGAGCATCACTTGTCAGCCATTCCAGCAATAGACTCAGATATCAGAAATAAATAGACTGTTTTAGTATTGGTTAAAGAACCCAAGTTTGGTGACAGTTCACTAACTTGAAACACATACAAAATATTGCTAGTGGCACGGTGGTCGGTGAATCATACAGCTCTTCTCTCTCTATATATATAAAAAATTAGAATTATAGATCAGTAATGTTTTTAAATATTAAGATTTGAACACGTTGAATGGCTAGGATTTCAACAATTCTTTTGTTGCATGATGTATATAGAAGACTGACATAAACCGGACATGTAAATGATGAATAATTATAACGAAACAAAAGATAGTAAAATGGATGGCAATACCTGGCTGTAACAAAGAAGCTGGATGAGATCGGGCGAGGTGTAGCATGGATTCCGAGGAAAAGGCAGCTCTCTCATCTGCACTGTCTTCCCCGAGTCAAAATCAATGTTTTAAAAACCGGACCGGTCGTCGAACCGGGAAAGTCACTGGGTCAGGGTCAACTGGTTCAACCAGTGGTTTAACCCGGGGTCACTGGGTCAGAAACATAATACTCCGTAACCTTTAAATTGTACTGATCTTTTATATATATATTAATGTAAGGTCCAGTTATAATGCGTATAAATAGTGTAAGGACCTGAAAATAAAATTTTAATGTTTCCTAGTCAAATACCGCCTCAACTACTGCTGGTCTTCTACAAGACTCCCACTAACTCTTTCTCATCCACCAGCTCTCTCTCATACGTACCAATATCAGAGGAAGAAAACACATCGCCTAAACCACTTATTTCTTTCCCTTTATTACGAGTAGAAGCTTTTCCCATCTCCAATTCGATGAATGAATGAATTAATGGATCTGGTGCATAGTATGTAATCATAGATCTGATGCAATAGATCATAGATCTGATGCAATAGATGCTCATAGATCTGACTGATTTCAATAACCGTTAATAAGTTTGGATTTGGATTTACTGAATCCCGATTGAAAATCCCATTTGAATCTCAAATTTTACTATTTTGATACAAAAATAACCGGACGAACCCACAAAAACCCAGCTGGGTCAGCTGGTTTACTGGTTAAACCGGCCGGTTCATCCGGGTTATTAATTCTAGCACGGTTTTTACAAGAATTAGTGGGTCACAGTTGAACCAACCCACTTTTGTCACTGGGTCACCGGTTCACCGGTCCAACCGGCCGGTCCGGTCCGGTTTTTAAAACACTGGTCAAAATTCTGCTTCATTTACTGGACATCCTAAGTTGAATGGAGGGGAGCACACGTTAGAGAGGTAAGCCATAATAGCTTCAATAAAGCCTTAAAAAGTGGACCAATGAATAACAATCTACAAACTAAGTAATCACATTAAGAATTATTTAAAATATTAGACTAAATGACTAAAAATCTTATAGCTAGAACCTGTATGCAAGCAACCAACATCTTTTTGGATTTAAAATCAATGTAAACTGCTTGATTAAAAAAGGCAATACAAAATTCCAATGCATACTCCTGGGTATGCTCATGTTTTGAACAAACCGTACTAATATCCAAAAACCATACTGCAAGCCACTTGGAGAAACCATTGGTCAGTACCTTCGATTTAAAATGAGAGTATGCAAAAACCACAAATCGAAAGCTTTAAGCTAAAAATCCTAGCTTTATTGGTAATCTCTATTTTTCCAAAGAAGAACTATTACCTAAGCAAATTGCGCCCCTCTGTAATCATATACTGAAGCGTCTCTCTAGGATCTTACATTATCCTGAATATGATAATTGTTAGGGGGAAAGCCACTTTTACTAGGGGGAAAGCTGATTTCGGGGTGGAAAAAAAAATCTCTATCAATAATTATTTTTGATTTTGATTTTCCATATCATACTTACCCTACCACGGGATCATATACTTTGACATTCATCTCTTGTTAATTCGTGTGCAAGTTTTGAAAATTAAACCATTAAATAGGTAGTTGTTCAACAAAATTAAATATACTTAAAGGTACACTCAATTGTTTGGTTCATTTTTCTTAGCGCGAAAAAGAATATCATATTTATTTGTCAACATTATTTTGTTTTCATGTTTGACCTTAGTGTTAAGTCTCTGTATGCTTTGCAATATTAGGTTTCCTAGATTGAAATGCAATTTTGGCTTTATATATTAGGAATTGCTTGAAGAGGAGTGGTTTTGTTGCACACACTATAAAGCAATTCACACAGTTTTACACTAGTTGCTTGTGCGGCAACCTTTGGAACTCTCGAAGCCTCTTTCATGTGTATTAAAGACAAAGCAATGAAGAATGTTCAAGTTGATAATGGGTATTGGTCTAAAATGGAACATTTTTAGTGGGAAGGCTTGCTACTGCTGATTATAAATTATTGACTATTCTTTCGTGTAGGTATTTGTCAATTCACCAAGATAACAAAAGTCCAAAATTAAAAATAAAGTTTTTTCTAAAAAACTTTTATTTGCACCCCAAAATTAGCTTTCCCTCTAGTAAAAGTGGCTTTCCCCCTAACAATTATCGAAAATAACTCCAATGCAGGTCCTATAATTACCTGCCCCAAACCAATTCACTACATAGATATTACATTCATTTCAAGTCAGGGGTTTGAGAACGAACAATTCGAGTCTTCCAATGGGAATCTTTCACGACATTTGTATCGCCCAAGCTCCACAATCCAGCTAACCATTTCCGTTAATGAAATATCACCCTTGTCTTCCATGAACCTACTCACAAATAACCAAAAAAAAACATTAAGAGATCTTAATACTAAAAGGGAACAAATAGATACCCAAACAAAAGGAATTTGGGAAACAAATTAACACAAAACCGAAACATATAGAAAAGTACCGGGATGATACAACAACACAGATGAAGACCAAAACAATTTCAATCGACGATTAACCACAAAAATCAAATTAGGGTTCACAGCTAAGCTCACAACAACTTAAAATTGATACTCGGAATGGCTACAAATCGGATTTCAGCAAGCAGCGACATAAAAGTAAGACTCAAAATGCTTATAAATCAGAAATTGGCGGAAATGGGAAGCAATGAAAACAACTTACACGGCGAAGGTGGGTAACTGGATGCTCCATCCGAAACAACCAAATCAAGCAATTTATAGTCGGAGGTATAATCAAGGCAGCATTTAGGTATTAATGTAGCATTCAATGGAGAATTAAACAAAACTTCGGTTACAAAAAAAAATCGTAGGGATAAGGTGAAGAAGATGAAGCAAAGTAAGCCATATTTGACGTTAAGAAGTGGAGGCGTTAAGGACGTAAAAGAGGGAACTTATGGCTTAAGAGAATAATAATGATGCGGACGTGGCCATCAAATCGAAATTACCGTTGGATTAAATCCTAGATTTCAATACCGGGAAGGATTGGAAGATCCTGACCACCACTCAGATTTTCCAAAGGTATCCTGGCCGTCCCGTGACTCACCAAACACTTGTGTTTTGTAAGTATAGATGAAGAAAAATAACCAAGCTATGTGGATACCATCATAAAATTCAAGAGATGGGTAAAAGGTCTTTCACCCGACCTGAAGATTTCTTCTCAATTATTTCAATTAGTACACAGAATTAGACAGTGAAAATCCTAGTTCAATTATAATCGACTAAAGAAGGAAACTACATATTACTACATATGCATTACGTAAATTTGTTGCTATTAGAGAAAGATCTTCCCAAATATTATTTTCGTTTCATATTGAGTTACTTCATTTTTCATATTAACCTATTTTTAGGTAAAAATGAAAATAGAAATAGCTCAATTAATGTGGGACGGATGGAGTACTTTATACTCTTTTGATCTTTAATAATGTCTTTTTTCTTCGAATAGCTCACTGTTGGGTTGTTTGTACTCTACCCTTGTAGTGCACGTGTATCATGAGCACATTTGTCCATGAAGCTCAACTGAGTGATGCTGGAACGAGCTGCCTTAATCATGTGGTGTGAAACTGGATGCATGTATTTCAACAATGGGCCAACATAATAATGCGTCTCCCTCGACTAACCGTCTATTTAAGTAATCTTATTATCTTCGGATGCGGTAACACTTGTTCGTCAACAAAAAAGAGAAGAATCCTACTCATCATAATATTGAAGTAATTGCAAAACACCGACTTCTTTTTCCTTCCCATCGATTGCAAAACAAAAACTATATACACAATGCATTATTTTGCTTCAATGGGTAGTAGGGGTGAGCATGGACCGGATTGGGCCGATTTTTGCCGCATCCGGCCCGCACCCAATATTTGGCGGATTTTGGATTCCACATCCGCACCCAATCCATCATCCGGTGGATTTGCATCCAACGGATGCGCGGATGCGCGGATTGGGTGCGGATGATCCACTGATTCTTACAAAGTTAAAATTTATTATAAGAAGATAACATTGTGCAAAACATATAAACTGCCGAAACAACCTACATACATATATAATAAGGTATCACAAATTCTTGTACAACATAACAACTTCATATACAAAAAAGTGACAATGAAACATAATAACATCTCCAAAAAACATGTTTTACAACTACCCAATCTAAATGTGCAAAAGTTTTAGAAGTCTAAAGCCTATTGTTAGTACTATGTACCGTATATACCACACCAAAAAAACAAAAAAAAGTCAATTCAAAGTGATTACTTCTTCTTCATCCTTGAGCACTTCCAACGCGTTTGCAATCCAGAGAATGAGGACAAATAAATAAATTAATCACTGACATAGTATATCTAATAATCCCTGAGTTTTGATTAAATTTCCCTAAATAACCTTAACCCTAGTGGGTGCGGATGTCCATGGACTTTTGACCACTCCAACCGCAACCGACCCTATATTTAGTGGTTTCTAGAAACATCATCCACGTCCGGCCCATCTTTTGGCGGATTGGACACCCAACCCGCAAAAAACCGTTGGGCCGGATTGGGCCGGCGGTTTTTGGGTCTTTTGCTCACCCCTAATTGGTAGCAATATATTCATTTTCCTGTCATCAAAGCCCACATTTCCATATCAAACCCAAGCTCAGGTCCTACACCTCAACCTCATAATTATAATAACATGTATCCCTCATCCTCTTAACGTTTGTAATCTCCGCACGGATTGTGGTCTTTTCATTTGATATCTCAAGGTCCAAAAATCCGCTCCCGCCAGCCCTATGATGGGCAAGTTTGGCCTAACCATTCAATGTCAATTAAGTGGTGACCCTTACGTACCTTCCCCCTCAACAAACTGGTTGTTTTAGGGGCCGGCTGATTTAGTAGGGAAGCCGGATAATGAGGTAAAATAGGGGTGTCCAATAGCTTTTTTTTCAAAACCCATTATCCAACATATTTTTTTAATTGCCAAACTACCCTACTTAATTATAACTAATCAATTAGATTAGTTAATTAAACTAAGATTAATTGTTAATCTGTCCAAGCGCCGCCGCCACCACCACCACTGGCACCAGAGCCGCCACCGCCACCACTATTGGCACCAACGCCACCACCACCACTGGCACCAATCCCACCATCACCGCTACTATCGACATCAATGGCGCCACCACCACCACTAAATTTCGTCTGGATTTTTGTCAACAAATCCAGCCGAAATTTCTGGAAATCGAAATTTTCATTGTGCTGTAATTTCCTGTTTCGTCTAGATTTTTGAAAGAAATTCCAGTCGAAACTATACAGACTCTAGCAAATTTGGTTTCAGAGAAATTTTCGTCTGGAATTGACCTAGATAATCAAACCGAAACAAAAATCGT
>JAJJMA010024197.1:17848-28890 GCA_023529015.1 Papaver nudicaule
ACAGTTTACACTATTTTCGGCTAGGTTGGTTGTGACACAATTTAACAAACCCAACTTTTCGTCTGGAATTCACCTAGATAATCAAACAGAAACTAAAAATCGTCTGGATTTTTCACAGTTTACCCTATTTTCGGCTAGGTTGGTTGTGACATAATTTAACAAACTCAATTTTTCGTCTGGAAACAATGCATGCAATACAGAACTAATCCAGACGAAAATTTTGGAAACTTAATATTTCGGTTGGACTTCTAGGGTTTAATCGAGACGAAAATCTCATTGAACCCTATTTCTTAATCAATCAATCAAACAATCCACGCATACAAATTGAGTCATATATAAAATTAAATAATAAAACTGATTTTCAGGGAGGGACTCATTTTCATCTTTCATTAGGGAGGAGGTGGCGGCGGCGGCGGTGGCGACGGGGGAGGTGGTGGTGGCGGCCCCATGTGCCGGCAATAATGGTGGTGAAACATGGGGAGAAGTGGAAGGAGGGGATTTAGATTTTGTTTTTGGTTACAAAACTAAGCTTTTATTTTATAGGGTAATTTAGACTTTTCATTATTTTTTGACACCCCTTATAACATCCCCTAGGATAGTAATATTGTTTTCCGGCTTCCCTACTAAATCAGCCGGCCCCTAAAATAGCCGGTCTCAACAATGCGTGTATCTATATTCTTTTGTTTTCTTTACGACAGTTGAATACTTCACTTTGCATTAAGAGTCACAATCTCTTGCATACTTCACTTTGGCATGAATTCTAAATTGGGAAAGAAGAAGCAGCAGGAGCACTTTGCTGTCTACTCTATATTTTGAGATATGAACGGATAAGTGTGAGAGTGAGAACGACAAATGCTACATCTTTGCGGAGGATAATACAAAAAAGCCACCAGAAAAACTGTTAAAGCCTTAAAGGGCATATGAAGCCAAAATTTTGCTAACAAGCATAAAAGATTTGTACAAAAGACTAGAATAAAATGATTAATGGTGGACCAAAAGTATAAAACATACACAAGACTAGTATAAATACGTTTGTATATGTTCAAGTATACATTGTAGATACAGATTACTTGATCACGGAAAAGGAAAAGACTTCATGATTGATAAGAGACAAAAGAACTAGAAGTAGAAAAGAAATCTCACTTTATGATAGGATCGAATACATTCTCCAACTCCTTCATTTTGTCTCTCCGGTCTATATCAGAAAGCTAGCTAGCAAGCCGATTGTTGTCCAACATTTCAACCACTAAATGGCATCATTGGCAGCACCAAGAATGACCAGTGCCAAAAAAAAGGTACATATTTTGGCAATAAGAAGATGGCGGGGAGAAAAAGATGATAAAGCTTATGCGGAATTTTTTGTGGGGAGCCGTTGATGGCAATAAGAAGATGGCGTGGGTAGCTTAGAATAAGATTTGTGTTCCAAAACAACATGGAGGGTTGGGTGTCAGAAATTTGAGACTCACCAATCGATCTCTGCTTGCAAAATGGATGTGGCGATACACTAAGTGCAAAACTGCACTGTGGAGACGTATTATTCAGAAAAATTCAAGGTGCAGGAAAATTTTCTCATTCCAACTGACGACGGTTCATCGTAGTGCAAGAGTCTATGGAAGAACGTGTTGAAAGTGATTCCAGTAATTCAAAAACACACTCAGTATGTGATAAAGGATGGGAGGGCAGTGAACTTCTGACACGACAAATGGATAGGCAGTATGAGCTTAAAAGAACTCTTTCCAGTTGCTTACAAAGCTTGCACGCATAAGAACATGGCTGTTGCGGACATGATTCAGAATGGAGGGTGGCATTGTACATTCAGGAGGAGACTAAACGCGAACGAGCAACTTGATGGGATCTCTTGAGAAGAGACGTTCAAGTGGACATTATGGATAATTTCACCACAAAAAGATGCTACGAACGGTTGGCAGGTGATTTTGATGAATGCAGTTATGTACAACATGTATGGAGGAAGTACATACCGCCTAAGGTGAGCTTTACAACCTGGGTATTGTTTCAGAATTCACTTCCAACTAGAGTAATGTTGAGACACAGGGGAATCAACATACAAACGGATACATCTGTACTGTGTAATGCACAAGAGGAAAGAGCAGACAATCTTATGCTCCGGTGTTCATACACTTATGCAATATGGTTATATTTCATCAAAGCTTTTAGGATTTCATGGGTATGTCTGAATGCAATTCAAAGATGCATCATGGAATGGAATTGCAGTATGTTGAGAGGGAGATGTAAAGAAGTTGCAGAAATTTTACCGTACGCTTTGCTGTGGAATGTGTGGAGGGAGAGAAACAATCGTGTCTACAGTTCGAGACCTAAATCTGCTACGGAGTAGATATTTTTAGTGAAACAGACAGTGGTGCTTCGGTGCTGCAATAGATAAACATTTAAGCTTGTAGACTTTCTCGACTGGATGATAACTGGGAGGAAATTCTGCATTTGTAAATCCTCTCATGTTCTTGTAACTGTACTTGGTTTTTTCTCTTAATATAACCTTTTCGTTCGGAAAAAAAAAGGTACATAAGGTAGGTAGCGTAATTAATCTTCAGTTTTATCTCATTTCGTCCAGATTTCCTGTTTTTTTGCCAAAACAGTAATACTTAGATAAATTAACATTAAATCTGGTAGTTATTCTTAAAACACTAAGTAAGCAGCGCTTCTACACGGACCGAGCTTTTCGGTCTACGGACAGAAAATGTGAGAGGGAGGAGGAGGCCCCAGTTAGCAGGGAGGGGCCCAAAATGGCACTATTCCTCTCACATTTTCTGTCCGTCTTCGGACAACTCGCGGTCCGTAAGGACTTTTTGCTAAGTATATTACATGCAAACACAGAAATTTTATCAGTCGGTGGTCAGACCGTAGAATCTTATAGTATAAATGATTAGTGAGATAATCGCAGTACCAAGTCTAGAATAGGTGTATTTGCTTTGAATGAGAGCTATTTATTCCCCTGCCGTCGTTATTGATCGCTTTTCGTATCAACTTCAAATGGGCTCATTACACAATGAGAAACGGAAAGTAAGAGGAAACAAGAAATGGCTCGAGGATGATGGATAGGGTAGTCATAGCCATGGAGTTGGTCAAACAGATTTTGAGAAATAGTCAAGATTTGTCGACATCTGTGGAATAGATTGATGGACATGGACACTAAACATCCTAGCTGTACCAACTGTGATCATTTGCTTTAAAACTGAGGCCATTGAACTTTTCTGCTTAATTTAGTTTTTCATTAGTTGAGAATGTACTCTTTATGTGCTCTAATTAGTTTTTGTTATCCTCTTTTATGTTAAGCCCACCACTAAATAATCTCCTTTGCTTTCATTTATACATTAATTAGTTGTACTTATGTACCAAACAGTCTCATTCATTTTTTTGTTTTTATTGGCAGAAACAGTGTGGATTATTGATTAGTTGCTAAATATGCTTTATTTCCTACCAATTTTTGCTAAACTGTATCGTTTTCCTAATTAAAATATTAACGGAATCATTTCTTTCTTTTCACCAGCTGCTTACTTATCAGCATACCATCATATCTAAAGACTGCTTTTTAGAGCATTCTGAAAGGAGCTGTCTTTATAGTCGGTAGAATAAATCTCCTATGAAGTAGGGCAAATTTTTTTGTTTCTAAATAGCAGATTCTTTCTCTAAAATTTATAAAGTCTCATCATAAAATCCAATTTAGGCAGGATATTAGATAGGTGAGATTCATTTTTCATATGCAATGGATGGCAGAGAACGGATTAGCTTTGATTGTACATACCATATTTTTTAGAGCATCAACAATGATGTCTTTGAACCTTTACAAAGGTGTATGCATATGTATTGATCTATGCATAGATAGAATGAAATTGACAATAGCACTATAGTACAATGGTAAAATCATTGGGTGATGATGTTAATATTCTGAGTTCGAAAATCGTTAGCATCAAAAAATTTATCGATCAAAAAATAAAATAAATACAAAATTATCAGTACGGTTCATAAACATTCAAAAGATACTTATTACATCCCTAAAAAGATGAGATTCTTAATCTTTTCATTTTTATATGATATGTTTTCAAATAAATTCTTACAGTAATTAATTATCGTTGTTTGTTATTAAAAAGAAAGAAAAAAAAATCATTGTTAAATTTTTCCATAAAAAATGTAATTAACAATTAAAATTAAAAACAAAAAGACATTGGAGGAAAATATTTCTATCGACAACTGGTGATGTGGGTTTGGATGCATATTTCTAATGTTGGAGACTCCTTTCCAAGATCATTAGTTTAGTTTTTATGTCAGCGCGGCATAAACTTAAACTTTACAATAACTGTTGAAGGGATATTTATTTAATTTTTTCCAAGAACGGCCTATAGAATCCTTAATGATTAGATTTTTAGGATATCGAGGTTATCGAGAGGCTTTTAATTTTTATCACCGGAGAAGAAATTCTTTGGATTTAAGATTTTACTGTCAAGTCTAGACAATTGCCTGCAAATTGTATAGTTCTTTTCTAATAGAATGATATAGTCATCAGGTGTTGATATCCATGACCTAAGCTCGAAATGCATCAACATCTATATCTTACCCAATGAACGACAAATTTTCAAGTAAACTTTCTATTAAGTGTCATTTGTATACTAAGTTTTCATATTAAGCTACACAGGTAACCAAACAATCCTCATTTTCTCTTAGGTTTCTTCAATAAATTCTACCAGGAAATTTGGAGTCAATCCAAATGTTTGTTTTAAATAATGAAATTTTGAACAACATCTCTAGCCTCCTCTATAACACGACGACAACTGGTCAGAAACATATAGCCTGAGAAATCGGATGAAGAGTCAGAATGAGCGGATCCATTCCTTGAACGTTTGAAGCCTTGCAGAAAAAAGAAAATTAAAAGAAAACAAACATACGAAGTGCATCCCTGCATCATCAAAAAGAATCATATAGAAATAATAGTGTGTCCACTCCTTGTCCTATACACTAAAGTGCAATCTTCTGATTCCGATAAGTTATCTTCACAAAAAAAGTTGTTAGCAAATAAAGAGGAAGCCTCGTAACCAAACGAAAGCCTTGCGATTTGCACAGTAACTTGAATATAGTAAACAACTACAATCAGAATAAGAAAGGAAAAAGCGTAGGATACAAAGAGTAACCGAACCAAAGCCTACCTCTCAATCGAACTGTGGCAGAGCAACAACCTAATGATCAGAAAAATAAGTGGACTCATCCTCGATTTCAGTTTCTATCCTGGCAGAGACCAAGTTCAAAGGGCGACAAGTTGGCAGATATTGAGACGTTGATACTTCTTCTAGGAAAACAAAGTGGAATGCTCGAGGGTTAAAGCGGAGCGAGGAGTTGAGTCATAAAAACCATAAACCCAAGTACCTGCACAACAAAATAGTTAAGCCAGGTGGAACCATATATACCGTTAAAGAGAGATCTCACCAATCAGGTTCAACTATCAGACTAAATATTTTAATTTTACCATGAGCCTCAGGATTAACGCTACAATCAGTGGAAAGACCTAGGCAATCATCATACATAGCATTAAAATGCTCGACACTAATAAAATCCCTTGCGTCTCCAATAAGCATCCTCTACTCCACGCATAAGCTGAATAGACGCCAGTCGTGAGGGTTATATTGTACAGGAGAACGCATAGCCCTTCGGGTCACGAGTGCAAATAAGATGAAGGTGTCTTCAAAATCATACAAAAGAATTGGAAGACCTACTCTAATTTTCCCTAACGTGGCAATACCTACATCCGGAGTACAAATAAAATATGGACTACCCCATGCGTAAGATGGGACACACTTAGAGGTTTAAACGAATAACCTTAGCCGCAGCGAGTAACACTAAGAATCTTGGGGACAAGAGATGAAGCATGTACCTGAGGCTGGTCCTCGAGTGCTAGGAAGATTGAGCAGGAGAACAAGGAACGTCACCGAAATCTTTTGGTCATATCAATGTCAACTGAGAAAAGAATATTTTTTTTTTTTTTTTGAAGGTTGGAAAAAGGAAAAAAAACACCAACAACTAAGAAGAAGACCCATCAATAAGATGAGCAATACACGAAGGAGAGGAGTTGAACCACTTTATATCACAGTGGTTACTAATGGCAAAAGCCGCTAAATCATGAGCTAAATAATTAGCATTCTTGTTAACAAAATGGAAATCAATATGATCAAACCTGGGAATGATCTCTCTAATTCTGTCAATTTGATTTTTGATTCTCCACTGGAACTCCGTATGCTTGTACTTCAAAATATGTATCACAGTAAGAGAATCGCCTTCAAGAGTAATGCTTTTAAGGCCCTTATTGATAACCAATTCCACACCCAATAAGGCACCATGTGCTTCAGTCTCAAGAGGAGTCATATAATCCAGAATTTTAGTCTGACCTGCACATGTAGAAGATGCACTATCCCTTATAACATCAACACAAGCAAAGCCTTTCAGTCCAGCAGCACCATCAAAGTTGACTTTAAAGGAAATCTGCACAGGGGGATTCCACTGACTATCTTGAGCCTCCAGCAATTCAGTTTCAGTGGGAAGAGTAACATCATCAGTGGAGTGGCTGTCAAGGTGGAACCAATATAAAGCATTGTTGATCATAGATTGAAAATTAATCTTCCCCTTATTGAATATCGCATCATTCCTGCACTTCCAAAGACTCCAGAAAAGGCAATCACCCATCTTAAGAATAGAGTAATCACCACCTTCATTAAGCCATCTAAGAATGTAATCTTTGACAATAAGATTCTTTTGATATTCACATCTTAACCCCATTGGAGAAGCAAATAGGTAAGCTTGAGTCACAGAACTATACAAAAATAAGTGATCAATGGTTTCAATATCACCATTGCATAGTCTGCACTCAGCATTTGTACCTTTAATATGACTCATGATTCTGCTGCCAACTGACAACCCATTTTTCAGGATTCTCCACAGAAAAAGCTGAATTTTATGAGCCATAACTTTAACATTCCAGAACTTCTTCCATGGGAAATCCTCACTGCTGCCATCATAAGAAGAACTTGGGGTATTATTATACAGAGTCTTCATGAAAGATTTGGTGGAGAACTGTCCTTTGGGATGATGAATCCATAAAAGTTTATCTTCATTATCAACACCACTGTCTTCAGAGATGTGAATTTCCAGAATTTTACTAACAGTTGGTGCAGCGAACCATAATTTGATCTTTTCAATATCCCATCTGTTAGGATTGTGAAGGATCAGATCTTTAACTTTGATAGGGGGAATGTCAGTTATAGGCTTCATAATAGGGATGTAGCTAGGAATACTAGGAATCCAAGGGTCTTCCCAGATGCTTATCTGCTCACCATTGCCAACAGACCAACAGCAACCTTGTGTGAAGTAATTCCTGCAAATCAACATTGCCTTCCAAGTAGAAGAGCACTTTTTAGCTTTTTTAACTTCCCAATAATTCTCCTCCTTAAGATACTTGGATTTCATCAATTGACACCAGAGCCCCTCTCTGTCATTAAGGAATTTCCATATCAATTTTGCAATCATTGCTAAATTGAGATGATACAATGACCTGATGCCCAAACCACCTTGTTCTATCTCTTTTCCAAACTGCTTCCAACTTATGAAATGCATTTTCCTGACATCCTTGGCATGCCCCCACCAAAAGTTGCACATTATTTTGTTAAGAGCTTGCATTACACCTTTTGGAATAAGAGAGGTGGCCATGTAGTATGGAGGAATTAGTCCAAGATTGTGTTTAATCATAACAGTTCTACCTGCATGAGTGAACTGATCTCTCTTCCATCCAGCCAACTTGCTGTCAAATTTATCAATGAGAAAATCATAAGATGCATTCAGATGAGTAGTCTTCAAGAGGTAATGACCCAAATATTTATCAGTTAACTGCATCTGATTTACACCCAGTTGAGCAACAACATCAACTCTTCTTTGGTGTTTGACTCCTTTGCTAAAATGGATAGCAGACTTGTTCATGTTCACCATTTGCCCAGACCAAGCTGCATAAATGCTGAGAACATCTTGCAAAGTATTGATAGTATTGTCATAAAGAGAACCAAATAGCAATAAGTCATCAGCAAACATTAAATGAGATACAGCTGGAGCTCTTCTGCAGATGATATAACCATTGTAAAGGGCTTCATTTTCCATCTTCCTCATGAGCCAAGAAAGTCCCTGAGAGCAAAGAATAAACAGATATGGTGAAAGAGGACATCCTTGTCTGATTCCTCTTTCACTGTGAAAATAACCTTCAGGTTGACCATTAATAATAACAGAGAAAAAAGCTGTAGAAACACACTTCATAATGAGTTCATGTGTCTTTCCTCTAATACCAAAAGCATTTAAGCAGTGGCTCAAGAACTTCGAAACTAACCTTGTCATAGGCTTTACTTATATAAATATTTAAAGCAAAAGCACCCAGAATAGAAGAGGAATTAGTCATAGAATGTATAATCTCTTTGGCAGCCACTATGTTATCTATGATCATCCTCCCTGGTATAAAGGCAGATTGTGCCAAATCCACCAATTTATTCAGATGACTCTTGAGTTTATAGCAATAAGCTTCACCACCACTTTGTACATAAGATTAGTTAAGGCTATAGGCCTGAAATCAGAGGGATGGGAGGGAAATTTTACCTTAGGGATCAGGACAATATTGGTGTGGTTAAGCCCAGTAGGGAGAGAAGCAGTTCTGAAGCAATTTTGAATGGACAGAGTAACATCATCACCAATTGTCTCCCAGCACTTTTTGAAAAAAATAGCAGGCATACCATCTGGACCAGGGGATTTCAAGTTCTTCATCTTCTTTATAATGCACCAAATATCTTCTTTAGTTGGAATTGCAGAAATATTGTTATTGCTGTCTTCATCAATCTTCACATTAGAATCAAACATAATAGTGTAATTATCCTCATTAGGGTCCCTTTTAAATAGATTAGAGAAGTGCTCTACTAAATAAGTGACAATCCCATTAGCACTAGTTATCCAACTACCATCATTAAGCTTTAAGGAAGAAATTTGATTCTTCCTTCTTCTTTGAATGGCAGTCAAATGAAATATGTGGGTGTTTTTATCCATATTAGGGATCCAACTAACTTTGCTCCTCTGCTCATAATACTGATACTGTAGCTGATTGAGCTTCTCAATTTTCTCACATAACTGGTTTTCTTCAGCTCTGATGTCTCTGTCTTGAATCTGCATTTGAAGAATGTGCAGTTCCTCCTTAACTTTTTCAATTTCTCTAGAAATGTTCTTAAAAGATTCTCTCCCCCATTTTGTAAGAACTTTGTTAACATGACCAATCTTATTAACAGGATCATTCTGATTAGTAGACCAAGCAGTATTCACAGTCTCCATAAACTGTGGATGATCAACCCAATTTTGCTCAAACTTAGCATTGTGCTTTTTTTTTCTTTTATTAGTCCTCTGAGTGTTGACAAGAATGGGAGCATGATCACTACTAATTCTTGGGAGATGTAGCACACCATTATCCTTGAACATGCATAGCCAATCAATAGTACAAAGAGCTCTATCCAGTCTTTCATAGATTGGTTCTTCAGTAATAGCTCCATTTGTCCAAGTAAAAGCTGGACCAGAATAACCCATATCAATAAGCCCTCTATCTTGAATAAAATTCCTAAATTCATTATTAGCAGTATTCCAAGTATGATTTCCTCTTTGTTTCTCATTAAGGCTATATATAACATTCAGATCACCCACTATGCACCAAGGATTGGATAAGAGAGTAGTATAATTAGAAAGATTGAGCCAAAATTCATTTATGTGTTGGTGATTAGGAGGACCATAAACACATAGTAAATCCCAGCTTTTAGTCACAACATCATGAATGCGGCAGTGAATAAGGTTTTTATCGGCACTGATAATTTCCAAGTTAAGACTATCATTCCAGAAAACGACATTTCCTCCTTTCCTACCAACAGCCGGAATAAAGTAGTAATTGTCGAAATTGAGAGTTGAGAAGAGCTTCTTAGATTGAACTTCATTTAACATAGTTTCAGATAGAAAAGCAACTTGGGGATTGCAAGCCTTGAGAAACGCCTTCAAATTGCGGACTGTCGAGATGTTTCTCAATCCTCGACAGTTCCAAGAGTATATTAACATGGCTTCTGTGGCTGATTTTGAGCAGCCACCACACCCATCTTGGAAGAAGTATTGACTATAATTCTCTTGGCTGGGATATCAATCTCCATTGGTGTTGCTACTCTCTTAGAACCACCAGTCTTCTTTGTAGCAGAATCCTCTACCTCCTTGTTGTTGTTACTTCTAGCAGACCTTTTCCATCTTCTCTTATTTTATGAACTAGTATTAGAAGAAGAGAAAGAATTGGCAGAGATAGCATCTTCTTATTCTGAATTGCTAATGAGCTTTGAGTTTTTATGACCAAGTTTATCTTCAATAGTACTCATATGTCTACTATTATCCAGTTGGGTCGAAATAACCTCTGTAAAAGTTCTGGGCTTATCTATATTAGTGTTAGATGGGCTTTTGTTGCCATTCCTCATTTCATTCATACCAGAAGAGGGTATATTATTTTGTAGCAGAATATTCCTTTTCACCGTCCTATTAACTCCTCCGTTAACTCCAGCCGAGACGTTAATTCCACTGTTGTTAAGCTCTGTCCGCATCTGCAAGTTGTCATCGGCTTGAATATTGCTAGACCCCATAACCGTTTTCCTTATGTCAGTAACCTCGTCTTTTCCTTTTACAGTCTCTTTTAATAATCTATTATCTTGCTGACACATACCACCCTCGTTATTACCAATTTTCTCTTTATTACAAATAGTATGTAACCCGTGCCATAATGGCACGGAGATGGATTTTGGAAGTAACACTGTGTCATGGATTTTGGCAGGAAGATGAATTTTTGATTTCATGCCCTAAAATTTTAAACTAAGAACTCACTGGAGCAAAGTCTATGAGGCGGCAATGGTTTAAAACCCAGAAAGCTAATTTGATTAACAGGCAATAGTTGCAAATTTGGTGCTTAAATGGCAATAAGATTCATCAGT
>JAJJMA010024254.1:0-13658 GCA_023529015.1 Papaver nudicaule
AGGGGTAAAGTGTGAAGTGTGATGATGTAATAAAAGATTGTGATGAATTCGAGAGGTCAAGATCGAACAAGACTCGCCTAAACCAAGAAATGGCCGTTCGAGTATTGCTTCAGTTACAAGAAGAGGATTTTAGGGTTGGTTTAGGGAGGGAAGCAGAGAAAGATGAGATCAGAGAATTGCTATAATTATTGCTAGATAAGGATGAATATTCAGTTCTCACTAGATAATAAATGCTGAATGAGAAGAGTTAATCAATTATCGATAAGATAGACTTGATTGAACTTGCACTGAACTTGTTGGATGAAAATGAGATGATCTTCCAAACTGGTCGAGTGACCTATTTATAGCAATATATTCTCAACTGATCTCGTAAGAAGTGGAAGTAGTGGAAGAGTGGGAGTGAGGAAAGAGTGGGGTCAGTTGTTAAGAGTCTTGCGCCTAATAATAGGGAAGACTAACAACCCACTACCTTATCCCATCTTCTCAGCAACGTTCACACGACCTAGTTATCTTTCCCGTTAAGTGATTGTGCCGTTGCAATCACACGTGCCGTAGACCGCCAAACCAAAACCCTAAAAGAATATCCCCCCATGTAACTAAATCTTGATTCTCGTAAGATTTGTTAAATATTTGTTTATTTGTTAAGTCAAAGCTGACTAGTGCAAGTCGTATCAATTACTGATAAGCTTAGGACTTTGCGATAAGATAGAGATTAAGCGATAAGCTTTGAATATCTCTTTAAGATTTGGTTTAAGGATTGAGCCGGGCAATCGCCATTTAAACCTAATGAGATAAATCTAAGGGTTGAGCTAGCAACCGCCATTAGATAAGATAAGATAAGTCATCTAAGGGTTGAGCTAGCAACCGCCATTAGATAAGGTAGGTCTAAGGATTGAGCTATGCAATCGCTAATTAGACCGAGAGGATTTCAGCAACCACTAGTGGAAAATGTCCGTTTTAGAACGGCTAGAAACAGTTCTAAAAGCGAGAAAAAGGACGGTTCCTATCAGAGCTTTAAACAGTTCTATATTTGTCGTCCTTTTCCAATAGGACGGATTTTAGTCGCCTTTATTATAGAACTGACTTCGCTCGTCCTATTTAAGAGCTGTGAGAAGCAGTCCTTTAACAGATTTTAATACTAATAAATGATAAAGGTGAACAGCTCATATGATCCCATTTCAGCATATCTGAATTCCAGTTGTATAATTATGGCTGAGCTGAATAAATCTGACTGAACTAAAATAAACGCAAATCTGATATAAACTGGATTTCATAAATCTAAACCCATCACCATTCATAGTACTACAAGTTCAAAATCAACAAAATAAAAGATTCAAATCCTTAATAATATTAAGTTCTAAGGAGCAAGGACAGTACTCCAATATTTCTTATGATGGGCTTAAAAGTTGCACTGATTGGGAAGTTGTAATCAGCTAGAGTTCTTCCATCTTCTAACTGTTTACCACCAAAGATCAACCGTTGCTGGTCCGGAGGAATTTCTTCCGCCAAATTTTAGTTTCATCAAACTTCTGTTCCATTGCGCATGGAGAAACCTGCAACATCCATTAAAAACATACATCCTCAAATAGGTATAAAAGAGTGAAAGCAACAAAACAAGATGAGGTTCCCTCAATTAGTAATGGGAAAAACGAAATCGGCTATACGTTACGTTTAAAGACTCTACGCCAACATAAGATTCTACATCATCCTATCTATCATTCTTCCAAGAGCACTGAACACAAGAAAGAATAGATTAGGTAGAACTTTAAAGTCATGTAATGTGACACAATTGACTCAGTGGGACTCCTCACTACCTTAAACAAACAAGACTTTATATTTCTTTACCTTAAGCAAAATGTTGTCCAGCGTTCTTTTGATTCTGTCAAATTCTGTCGATTCTTTACCTTAAGTTCTAGATGAACAATTAAGCTTCTAGATGAATTTTTACTGAAAATAAAACCCAACCAGCTTATCCAGGTGAATAGTTGTCACCGGGACCATGAGTACGGTGACAGTAACAATGTATCACAATGCTTACTTGGAACACCAATCGCTTTTGTCGACTATCAGGAAGAGGAAATTCAATTTTTCTGTCAAGTCTAATAGGCCTTAGAAGTGCAAGGTCCAATGTATCAGCTTGATTGGTTGCCATTATGACCTTAACATTCACTGTTTAGTCAAATCCATCAATCTGTTAAAGAAATATTTGGAAAAACGCAAAGTTAAGCTTCAAAAAACCAACGAAGAAAGTATAGCAGTACAAGCTTCGAGCATCTCTATTGCATTTAGCTCAAGATTCATTAAGACAAGTTAAAATAAAACTGCGAGCAACAGAGCATATAAAGGGTGTACAAGAGATATAACATCGCAACTCTTACCTGATTCAGGAGCTCCATGAGAATTCTCTGAACTTCTCTATTAGCTCCAGTTAGGGCATGTTACAAGTCGACCATATCAGAACAAAACTATGCCAATTATGCAATAAAAGACTGAAATCAAGTTTGGAGTCTTTCACTTACCCATCCATGATGCTGTCAAAATCATTGTCGTCGACAACATTATTCAGATGGCCTTGACAGCACATAGTGGTATGCAAAGCTTCTTCATGGATTCTTTCTACCTTCATACAAAAGTGAGTGGAAATAAGCAACCAGCAGTAGATGAGAATGAGCAGGAAAAGAACCAAATAAGCAACCAGCTGGTTGCTCATTATCAGTAGATTACTCTTTGGGGGATACTAAAAGGGGCATTCCGATTGCAAAACACCATAAAGGTTTTTTAAATTGAAACTTGAAACAGCTAAGTACGTACTTGGTTTTTGACCTAAGCATGTTGAATTCCAAGTTGCCTCAGAGAATTCCAAGCCTGACTGATCTTAGTGAACGCGTACATCCCCGTCTATGTTATATGCCTTTAAAACAGCATTTGTTCCTTGAACTGGTTTAGCACTTGACACAATGTTTGTGTAGTGCCTTACATACTCGTTACCAATATATGTTTATTAGGAGAAAGGAAAATATTGAATATGATACAAGTCATTTCAAATAAAAAAAAAATCAGGAATATATATACCTCTTTCAGGTAGCTCAAATCCATTGACTTCCAATCAATCTGGGCAGGAATGAGGTTAACGCCAGATTACACACACATGACAAAAAAATTTAAAAGTTAAAACTATGAAACATAAAAAAATATAGGTTACCCACATGGACATCATTTAGCTTAATAGGCTCCAAATATTGTTCGAAGAACTGCCCCATACTAGAACCCTGCATAATGATATCAGTATAGTTGTGAGAAATCAACATAACTGACTGGTGAAAGGTTAAAGGGTTTGTTTCCTAGCTCCAGGTGCATGGAAAAGTTCATTTTCCTAGTGACACCTTTTTTTTTCCGTTCGTGAGGGGAAAATACAAGGTGCATATTGAAGACCAGCTGGATGATCAGTAGTCAGTTTAATGTAAGATCAATGCAGCACAAAGTTAGGACAAAAATACATACATGTTCGCCGACATTGTATGTTCTGCACACTTCTGGGCGAACAAACTGTCCAGTACTAACAATCCCTAATCACGATGTCACTAACACACCATATATCAGCTAGAGAATTGCAGTGACACCAACATACAGTAAAGCCCTAAGCCAATAAGAGACGTTAATATGCTCTAAAACAACTGTTACTCATAAATATCTCTTGTGCGTCTTGAGACACTATGACATAAAATTGAATTCAGTGAAACAATTGTCTTTCCAATGCACATAAGACATGGTAAAATGAAATGACAAGAATCCATGAACAATGGTAAAATCATACCATTTCCATCACTAGTGAATGCGAAAACTAGTGGACATATTCCAGACGGCAATCCTTGTGTAGCTATCTCTTCACCCACAACTGCAGCCTTAGCAGCAGCAAGAAAAGGATACATGTAGGATGCTCCAAGTGAGAGGAAACGAGTTGAATATCCTAGACTAAGATATCCTGAAACCAAAACAAATAACAAACTTAACAAAATTTAGGCGAAACGATTACAGATAAGTATGACATCCTAAGAATTGAGTCGACTTACGCTTCCCTAAACCATGTAAGAAATCAATTAGTCCAGCTTTACCTGCAAATTTCGCAAGTAATCTCTTGCCGTGATCCCCAACAATAAGCTCATAGTCAAACAACGATGCCTTTTCAGCTGAAATCTAACAACACAATCAAATAACACAACTAGTACTATCAATACCGAATTGTCACTGTAAATTGAGATAATCACAATCAACAAAACAAGACGATTCCCAATCAACAACACATAACTTATCTAACAAAGACGATTCTCAATCATCTCCGACTATAAAAAAAAAGAAATTCATCAAAACCCAAATTCACAAATCAAAATTAGCAATCGAAAACTATAGACACAGTGTGCAATTCAAGTTCATGCATGAGGGTTATACCGTTGGTTGTTTGATTCCCAAAATAAGACCACATTCAGAGAGTTTCTCTAAAACTTCACAACCAATATCTTCCAAAACCCTTCTCAACACCACCAAAACTGAATCAACATGAACACATCATCAACAACAGAAAACAGATCTGAGAAGAAAAGTTAGAAATTAAATAAAACACAGATCTGCAATTCATTTTACAAACTTCTGACCTGCCGGTAGCTTGTCTGCAACCACTAGCCTCGCTCAAATAAAATTGGAAATAGAGAAGCAGAAGAAAGAGTTAGAAGAAATTGTTAATAATAAAACCAGAATCACCACCTCTTCCGCCACCACAGTAATCATCACCCGCCATCAACGTGTTTTACCACAAATCACCAATAAACCCGTAGATGAGTCCACATAGTTTGCTCTTTCTAAACGATCTATGCAACCCTGGAGAAATCAAGAAAATCGAGAGAGAAAAAATCGAGGGGTTTCAGTTGGCGTCTGTGAGAGAGAGTAAGAGAAGGAAAGGAAGATGAGAGAAAGAGAAAGAGAAAGAGATAAGGTTCTTTTACTGACGAGAAAAGGACTGGTTATCATCTACACCGTTGAAATAATTGACTCGATCTTTAACCGTTGGTAAAAGAACTGATGAATACGAATCTTTAACTTTTCCTCTTTTTTATCAGCTAAAGAACGGATTTTGACGGGCCT
This sequence comes from Papaver nudicaule, assembly GCA_023529015.1. Lineage (NCBI taxonomy): Eukaryota > Viridiplantae > Streptophyta > Magnoliopsida > Ranunculales > Papaveraceae > Papaver > Papaver nudicaule. The sequence goes on from JAJJMA010024254.1 coordinate 5,137, forward strand.
GTGCGCGAAACTGCCTATGTCGGTTCTTTTACAAAAGCCCTAGTCAGTTCTAAAACCCTCCATTTCCACTAGTGAACTCTCTGTGGCAATAGTCAAATAAACATGACTTTCAGTTTGCCATAAATAAGGGAAATTAGTTTGTGGCATGTAATGCACCAATTCCCTGGATAATGAAGACATATGAATGCCTAAAATAATATAAGTCATAGCCATGAGCCATGATTAAGAATTATAGCACTAATTTATGGAAGCAAGTCCGTAATCAGGAAAAACAGACGAATGATGCTATCACGGCGTAGCCATCATCAAGAATGCATAAGCATTGCCAATATAAGACCTAAAGATAGGCCACAATAATTATAATAAACCATATTGCATGGTATAATAATCTTATTAAGAAGTTAGGCATAGGTCACGAAGGACAAGCCATAACATTTATGTTATTTTCAGATTTCTGTACAGTTTGCGTGTTGTCCATTAGTAAAATCGCCCAGGACAGCCTATATTAGGTAAAAATCTGAATTTTTAGTATGTTATAGGAAATTCACAGAGGAAAATATTTCGTGAAGGAAGCGCCTTCTAATTCCTTACGGATTGGGCTCTAAAAATCACGCCATGAAGAAATACGTGAGCTGAACTGCCAGATTTCCGAATTTGATTAGGAAACTAGAGTATTATGGACTAAATAAAATCCATAATCCTCTAGGATTTGGATCAGTGAGGCCCATAAGTAGGGGGAGGCTAGGAAGAGGTAAACCCTAGCTCAAAGGAGGCAAGGCTAGCCATGAGGGGAAGAGGACAATCACGGGCCTCCATAAGCACAAGCGAGGGAAAACATTAAGACCCCCACAAATTAGGCGAGAGCCAACTATAAGGCCCCCATAAATTAGGCGAGAGCATGATTATGAGGCCTCCAATATTTGGCCAAGGCATAATCTTGGACCCCCAAGAGTTTGGCCAAGGTAATAAACGTGGGCATCCAAAGTTGAGGCGTGCTAAAGATAATGGATATCCAAAAACTAAGGCAGGGGAGAATCATGGGCCTCCAGGGATTAGGCAAGGGAAGATGCGTGGGCATCCAAAGATGAGGCGAGGCCAACGCCATGGGTACCCAAAGTTTAGGCGTGGCCAAACTTTAGGCTTGGCCAAAGTTTAAGCAGGGACAAAGTATAGGCGCGGCCAGGTTTAGGACGTGGCCAAGATATAGGCGTGGCCAAACTTTAGGCTTGGCCAAAGTTTAGACCTGGCCAAGTTATGGCCGTGGATAATATATAGGCATGGCCAAGTATTGGCGTGGCCAAGGATTTGGGCATGGCCGAGTTTAGGTCTGGCCAAAGATAGGGCGTGGCCAAGGATTTGGCTTGGCCAAAGATAGGGCGTGGCCAAGCTTAGGCGTGTAACTCTTAGGGTTTTGGCTCAAGCATGACCTAGGCTAATGCGCATGCATAGGTATTTTAATACGTAGGTCAGGGATATGGACCATGCTGCTAGGCTAGGGTCGCGAGATATCAAAATATGGCTAATGGCAACCAAATATCTTATCCCTACTGTAAAAATAAATTCATACCTTATCTCGCGCTATTCCAGGATGCCAGAGATTGATGCGAAATTACTCCTGTGACCCCGTCGCCAAAAACCACCATCAACATTAAGTCCCCTGCGCAGCATGGAACCTTGAGTGTTCCAGGGTGAGCACCAAGTTGATGGGCCAGCTACATCCGCATAGAAGCCTTATCCACGAACATGGAGTCCAAACAGGGCCTAAAGACGAAACCCGTTCAAGTAGCGCCTCAAAGAATCCTAACTAGGTTAGGATTTCCTAAACCGTGCGTGATATGTAGGTATACATGTATATACCTCACGCAGACTTTTAAGGCGTGAATATTATTTCCCTCTTTGCTTGTTCTTCCCTTTTTCTACAGACACAGTATTTTGTAGACTGGAAGATCAAGATGGCTGACAATGAATCCCGTAATTCTTCTTGTGCTGACGATGAAGTCACGTCCACCACAGCTGGAAAAGATATCCCTCACACCAATGACGAGTTTGAAATTCGTTTGGCAAGTTTAACTCGAGTTACAGTCTCCCAAGATCAAGTTAAAATCCTTCCAAGAAACAGCTCTCCAATGATTATCAACCCATCACTGGTGATTCGTTTTTGCCTGCAGAGAGGCGATTTCAGTGCTTCCAGTATTGTCTATCGTTCTCCCCAGAAACAAATTGATTCATGGTCTTTGTATTCCCAGACAATGCTCAATATCCCAGACGTTAAGAAGAATTTAGAGAGTGCTGGAATTTTCTATGCTGTAAAGAGTTCGAATGCCTCCTTCGTAATCAGGGACAAACGTGCTTTGGCGGCCCTTCTATCCCGTTGGTGTGATGGCACAAACTCGTTCATACTCGCATGGGGAGAGCTCGTAATTTCGTTAGAAGATGTAGCAGCACTACTGAGACTCCCAATTAATGGAGAGTTCAATATTATTCTGAATGTGGATGAAAAGAAGATGCAAGCTCAACTAAGCAGTGTTGCTGAGACTCTGAACAAGCATGGGGATGCTTATGCCTTATGGATGGCTCACTGGTCACAGCCCAGTAATAGTTGTTCTTCATTACTGCACGTTGCTGCATTCCTCTTGCTTTGGCTGTCAAAAGACGTCTTTGAAAATCTTCATGGTTACAAGGAGTTGAAACCCAGATTCATCCCCCATGCCATAAGATTGGCCCAAGGTATTCCTGTACCCATTGGTTCTTTGTTTCTTGGTACTCTGTATGTCCAGCTTTCTGTCTTGTCTGCAAGTATGAAACTTTCAAATGGCGCTGCTAAGATTGAAACATTCATATCAACCAACTTCATACAAGCTTGGTTGTATGAACATTATCCTGATTATGCCCCAAACCCGTCTTCTAAGGACAAATCTTCGTCATATGATGCTCGAATTGTGCGCTGGACGAATAAATCCACTTCAAAGGATTTTATCACGTTCATGGATGATGAGAAAAAGATAGTTTTTCGTCCATGGACTTTAATCCCTGAAGGTGTAGCTCAGCTTCGCTCTTTTGGTGATGTTCCGCCCAATGTTCCAGCGAAAGTTCTGGTTGCAAACGGATTTCCTACTGAAGCTGAGAAAATCTTTATGATAAGTTGTTGCAGTAGTCACCTTATTGGCATCAATGAAGCAGGGCGCTATGTCACCAAAGCATATAACATCGACCGAGGAGCTCGTCAGATGGGCTTTGACCAGGATATTCCGATGCAGCGAGGCGCTTCTCCAAAGAATATGCAGGATCTCCGTACTAAGGTGCTCAGTCCCGTGTCATTTCTCTCAGGGCAAAGAATACCATTATTCACCGAAGCGGGCAGGCAATTTTGGGATGGCCAAATAAAGTTATGTAAGGACTTCATGGTTCTCCCTAAAGAAGTATGCGCCATTCCTTCCAAGAACGACTTGGCAACATATCCTTTGCTCAAATATCACACTCTTAAACGTAAAGTAGGAGATAAGAATGATTTGGTAATTACCTCGACCTTCGAATGCTTTTATAAGTTTTATTTATACTGATGTTGACGCTTTATCATCATGTCTCGTACAGCAACCTTCATCGCCTAGCTCAAGACTCACCAATTTTGCGACGCAAACATCTTTGTCTTTGGGTAGTCATCTTTCGGGAGAATCATTGCTTTTCCAAGGGAAGGATGGCTTAATGATGGACTTCTTAAATGATAAGCAAGTCCCCAATCTTGGTACACAAGATTGGACGAAGGTAAGACTTCATTCCATTGCTCGTATTCTTACTTTAATGTGAAAGTAGAAATTCCCGTCAGATTTTCCTGTTTTGAGTCTCGTCACGGTAATTGCCGTAGAATCTTCATCCGATGTCGGTTTTCGATGGTTGACCCCAATTTAGAAAAAGGACTTCAGTAGCTTTCACCTCGAAAAAGAAAATCTGAATTTCATGCATTTTTGCTCGTTATTTTATGTGCTACAATGTGACGCCACGTCCAGTAATTTCGCAGTCTGTACGCCGTTTAGTGAAAAAATCATTCCGAACAGTAGGTTGCTCCAAAAATTAAGCCCTTTTAGGAAGTGATAGTAGACATCCATACGAACAACTCTCGTGAAGGAAGTTTCTTCATATCTCTTACTGATTTGTACAGATTTCGAGTTTTCGCCATTCTTCGTAAGAATTCAGATGTCAGAAAATTATATCTTCAAGATAACGTCATGAATCCTTCGATATAACTTCTTTTAATGATTTTTTCTCTTTATTTGATGTAGGATGGACCTGCTACAGGAGACGAGAGGTTCTCATTTGCTCCTTCAGAGCGAAGCCCAGTATTTGAAGAATTGACTCCGAATACGCCATCCAAATCTATTGATACGACTACTGAGGAGAATAACAATGGAGGCTCCACAGACCCTAAGTCTTCTGTGACTCAGGTTATCTCTTGTCAAATTCTTCGATTCGAAATAGAATATTTAATACTTTATCCTCATCTCGTTCGCTCTTGCAGCCTTCTGGAGATAAAGAAGCAACGAACGACACCTACTTTGCTGGTGAAAGGTTAAGTGCGGGTCACAACCTTAATAAGGACTTTGACAACGTTGCTGACGAAAATCCTCCCAGTACCGAGGTAAATTTGATTATCTTCTTTATGTTAAGCTTTTAACATATAGCTTGAAACATATTTATTAAACTCCCGCTTGCTTTGAATCTTTCTTTCAGATGGTTATCAGGGAAACACCAGTCTCTGGGGATATTATCGGTACAGATGCTCTTGCCAAGTGGGCTTTTCTCGAGTCTCCCCACGCTGGTTCGGCGTATAATCCTCCTCATGAAATAATTCTCCCTGGTCATATACTAGTGGAAGGATTTAATGTCCCTGAGGAACACGTTCCACTGTATAAGAAAATATGGGCTCTTTATGGTCACCTCATTATTGCTGGAAGGCGTGACCATTCGCGTACACTCGCAGGTGTTGCGGCAGATCTTATGAGCTTGATCTCGAAGATGTACGACACCCCTCTAACGGAGATGACAGATGAGGCGTTAGACGAAGCAGAAGATCTGATTGCTTCATTTGAAAATTTCAAACCCAACTTGTTGTGGCTTCGGGCGAGAATCGAGTTCATCCGAACAAGGCGTGCTGCTACTGGCAAATTCACTCAGGATTTGGTGAAGCAAGAAGAGAGAAATTATGCCATCATGACTGAGGAACTCCGCAAATTAACGGAGAAGACGAAGAAGAAAGCTGCTGACATAGCTCAATTGAAGAAAGCAGTTGATGAAGGAGCAAAATCTTCACTTGATGGGTGTTTCTGAAAGACTTCAGGAGCAAAAGAATTTTATTTTGCTTTTATTTGGTTTTATGAACAAGGGTTTATAGGAATTGATTATTTTGAACTCATAGGTTTTGAACTTGAATTCTTTTGAATTGAATTGAATTGACTTGTTAAAAGGCAAGAGATGGCTTGTACTTTTATTTTGGAGGAATTGAAATTACAGGAAATAAATAAACTCTAGTGAGTCTTCATACTTTCTTGAGCCATTTGCCGTTGACCACCATGTTTGAGAGTCTTTCGTGTATTGCACTTATCATGTATCGTGCATCAGGCATGACTCGAGATATAATATAAGGTCCTTCCCAATTCGCCGTGGAACCCGGAATAGAAGTTATTTTTCGGTTAGTGCGCCGCATAACCTTATCTCCTTCTTGCAAAGTAGCCTTAGGAACCCATGACATCTCAGGTGTCTTTCGCCTATAAGACCGTTGCTTTGCCCGGACCCATCTATTGGAAGTGGCCTTGATTTCCTCCTGAGGTGCCTCAGAGGGTTTGATGGACTTGATGCAATCAAGTCCCCAAGTCGAAGAATTATCCAACCCTTGTGTAGGGGCATGTTGGATAGGATTTCCATGAACTAAATAATTCTGAATAAAGTACTTCAAATCACTATCACATACCTCTTTGAATATCACCAGAGTTTCAGACCCCACGCGGTACTCCAGCTTTCCCACGCTGCAGCTTTCTTGGTCAAACATGAACTCTTGGCCTTTGATGATTACCGGCGAGATTGTAGGTACAAATCTTTTTCCATGGAGCCAGGGACGCCCTAAGATCATGTCGTGCTCCTCATCCTCCTTGATTACATGAAACTTGGTTTTGGTGCGAGCAGAGTCCACCTTCAGATCCAAGGTAACATGACCATATATGTCTTGGAGTTTCCCTTTTGAATCTTTCGTTATTGTGGGATAATAGATAACATCCCGTCGAGAAATCCCAATTGCTTGAAGTGTCTTGATTGGAATTAAATTAACCATAACACCAGCATCAATTTGAACTTTCTTAAAATTCGTACCTTCGAGGCGAGCGGAGATAATCGGTATTGGAACACGTTCCCCTGCCATCATCTCTGGTGCAATTTCGCCGGGTTTTGGCTGAACCTTTTCAGGTATAGGTAGTTCTTTGCCGCTAGCAATCCAGCTGAGGGCAGCGAAAATGTTGCTTCGCTGACTTCTAGAAAAATGCAAGAGCTCGCACAAATTCTCCATCAAATAATTAGCAGTTTGCTTGACGGATTCTCCAGACATGGTGAAATTTCGAATGTTGGGTTGATGCTGACGTTGGTGTTGACGTTGAGGTTGGTGCTGAGGGAGTGGATTCTTATGCACACCCTCAGTCCCCAAGTTCAACTCTCCTGACTCGATCTTTTCGTTGAAGATTTGCTTGAGTCGATGACACTCGCTGGTGGGATGATTGATGAATCGATGAAAATGACAATACTTGGGATCAGTCACTTCTTGTGCTGTAGGCTCTCTCCGCACAGGAGGTAATTTGACAGCACCATCTTGAATCCATGCTTCCAGGAGCTCTATCACTTCATCCATAGTACATGGGAAATCAGGAATCTTAGGGAATTCCCTTTGTTGTCGTGGTGCTTTTGGTGCAGGGGCATTAGCTGGGACCCGTGCCGGAGCTTGTGGTTGGGCTGGAGCTGCACGTTTCAATTGCGGGGCCTCAGGAGTAGGCGCCTTCCTCTTGACACCTTCAGTAATAGCATGAACTGAGTGAAGAGAATTATATTGCTTGTTGACAAGTCGCTTGCTGGCACGCGTTTCACCACGACTTTCTTCAGCTTTTAAAGGCCTGGGCCTTTCTAGTAGTGCAGGTGCAGTAGTGGCAGATCGTTTGGCGGACTTATGGAGTTTGGTGAAATTGTCGATATCCAAGTTCTCCAATAAGGCGCGATATACTGGTATCATTCCATTGATGCAAAGCTCCACTAACTGTACCTCTGTTATGTTTGGCTCGTTGCAATCCACCGAACGAGTCCTGAATCTTGTTACGTAATCATCTGGATGCTCGTTGTTTCGCTGATAGAGCCTCCCCAAATCGGAAAGAGTGAGTTGTTCAGATACGAAAAAGTACTTCTTGAGGAAAGCACTAACCATCTGGCTCCAGCTGAGAATGCTATTAGGAGCTAGATTATTGTACCAAGTATATGCCTTTCCCGTCAGAGATTTCGAGAATTCCTTGAGACATACAACTTGGTTTCTTTCATGTATCCCCAATGATTCCAGGAAGCGAGAGATATGTTCTCGGGCATTCCCAATACCATTATACATTGAGAATGAAGGCGTGATATATCCTTCAGGAAGAGACTCACGTTGAACTTCAATTGGATATGGAGGTTGATGACGATGAAACAAATCTGAATTCTCCATGCTCCGAGCCTGCAAAAGATTCTGTAAATCTTCACGAGTGACGAAGTTATGTTGCAGACCTGTGTTTGGTCCACGTGTGGTGTGGACATGGGTATCCTGATCATCAGGAATAACATGAATTTGAGAGGGACCCGCCTTGTAAAAATTGGCAGGGGTTTCTGCACGTGAAATCCCTGGAGTTGTTGGTGGCGCCAGCTTTTCTGACAGAGTCCTTAAGCAAGTTAGCAACTCCATCTGGGTTTTCACCATATTGTTTTGACTCAGGGCTAGATCTTGTTGGGTCTTCATGAGATCCGCAATGCTAGGTGAGTCTTCAGTACTCCTTGTTTCTCCTATGCGGGGCCCGAAGAGAAAAGCTTCTGTGCGGCTTGAGATAGGAGTGAAAGGGGTAGGAGAGATAGTGGTATTGGTGGTCCCCACCATATGAGAGAGGGGGGACGTGATTTGAGATAGGGTTGGCGTGGTGGAACCCACCAGAGGGGTTGACACGCCCATGGAGAAAGAGGATGAGGTTGGCCCTCTCTGAGTTGAGGCAGAGGCGAAATTAGGGTTAGGGTTTGAGCTCACGGCTGGATTTGTGGGCCCAGAGGTGATGGCGCCACTAGCTGGAGCATTTGTGACCCCACTTGCAGATAAACTCGTGGGGATATTAGGGTTACTTGGAGAATTGGTATTCTCTGAACTCTGCCTCCTGGTTTCAACCATATCTTCTTAAAAACTGAGATAATGACCTCCCACTGTGGTCGCCAAAATGTTTTAGGTATAAAACAAATAAAGGAATCTGAGGGGTAAAGTGTGA
>JAJJMA010024258.1:0-23042 GCA_023529015.1 Papaver nudicaule
ATGCCAAAGCCATAACGCCACATAGCATGGCACCACAAACCATGAGCTACCATGGTTCACAAGAAATCAGCCTTGGCCAATAGGCCAAGGCCATGGCGCAAGGCGCCACAAACCTACTTAGCCTTACCAAAGGCCAAGGTCGTGGCGAGGAATATAGCCGCAAACAGGTTGGCCTTGGCCGTGGCGCCATGAGCTATGGCGCCACCATAACATAACTAACGCCAAAGCACGTTCAAAATTGGCCTTGGCCAAAGGCCAAGGCCGTGGCGCCATAGTCCATGGCGCCACAACAGGTTGGCCTTGGCCAAAGGCCAAGGCCGTGGCGCCATGAGCCATGGCGCCACCATAACAGAACTAGCGCCAAAGCGCGTTCAAAATTGGCCTTGGCCAAAGACCAAGGCCGTAGCCTCCTGGGCTATGGCGCTAAACACTTATGGCCTTGGCCAACAGCCAAGGCCACTCCTACACTCGTGTCCCGGAGGCACCACGCTCATGTTGGTCGCGGCAATTAGTCATACGACTCTACTTTACTCAACTCAACTACGCAATATCCGCGTATCACTCACTCGAGACATCAAACATCACACGGGGGGATAACTTTAGGGGTATTGGTCTGGCGGTCTACGACAGTTGAAAGAAACTGATGGAGATAGTGGACAGTTACGAGAAGATGGCGCGAGTGGGCATGATCTACACGACTCAGGCATTTGCGGAAACCAACTCATGTCCTCCACTCCCCCACTCCTCCACGACTTCCACCTTCTCTGTCGAGATATCAGGGTGAGTTCAAAACTATAAATAGAGGCTTCCTCTATCTTCCAAGGCAGAACAGCTAGAATACAGAAACAGAAACAACAAAAATATCAGAGCCTTAGAGAAAACACACCTGAGAATCCAAACACGTTTCTGACCTTGGAGATTTCTAGTCGACTTCACGACGGAGATCTTGAACTCTTACACCCAAAACACATCCTCAACCTGATCTCAAGTTTATTCGATGTTTCCCTCCCTAGACCAACCTCTATCCTCTCTGTGACCGAAGCAAGACGTGAACGACAATTTTCTTGGCTTAGGCTCGTCTTGTTCGACTTTGATCTCCGAACACTACAAAAGTACCCAGAGACGGTACATTGTTTTTGCAGGTAAAAACAGTTGGCGACCACAGTGGGAGATCATTCTCTCGGTTCCAGAGAAACTTGCTCAAAGATGGTTGGACTTAGATCGGGATCAGACGCCAAAAACCCCAACTCTTCAACTGACGGCGTTGTAGCCTCCAACGCAGCACCTACCAACCCACCTGCATCCAGCAATATACCCAATGTACCTGTTACCCAAGATACTTCCTCTTCAATACCTATCATCTCGGTTATACCCATCACCCCAATAACTCTTAACGCTCCAACCCAAACCTCTGAGAAGAACCCTTCCTCCAAGACTAAGGTTGGCGCTACCACCGAGAAAGAGAAAAGAGTGTCGGGAGGAGCGTTAACTATGGATGAGTCGGCCAAACGTCAAGATGTCCTCGCAGGAAACCAAGACAAGACGTTCGACACACAACTAGGGATCCTGGATTGTCTCAAAATTCTAACCTCGAAGTTGTTGAATCCACCAGTCAAGGGAACCCCTGAGGCAGCCGCTACAGTGCCTACTCGTCCGTCATCCACATCCAAGGTGATGGAGCACCTCCTGCTCCAGAAGAGTCTCGCCAAAGAGAAGGACAACCATCCCGCTACGTCACGGCAAACGACTTGGAAAAGCTACTACGAAATCGAGAAAGAGAGGTGGCGCTACCTATCCACACCGACCACCGTACCCTCACGAAGTACGGAGGAAAGGCCCTGCCACGGAAGGTACGCATCCAAAATGCATTAATTCCGCTCCGGGGCCCCCAAACAAGAACATGAACCAAGGAGGACCACATCAACCGGAGATGCGGAGGCAGAAAGCCAGAGGCAGAAAGCCAGATCTTCCAAGCCAAAGAGGAGTCCGGGGAATTGCACCTAGGAAACGAAGGAGTATATCAAGATCCTCTATCCGTTCGAGCATTCACCTTCCCTGGGGAGCCGGTGAACAAGAGAGTGGAGGAAATAATGTTCCAACTATGCGAGACTCTCTGTCTCTCGAAACCACAGCGGAAAGACATGTTCACAACACTCAACATGGTAGTGTCGGGAAAACGCCTACCCTTCAAGGAAGACAATGAGAAGACAATGTCCAAGCAGAAGCAACCAACAGAAGGACAAGGATGGGGACTTCTCACAACCGCCCGCCTGTCTCATACTGAATTCTCGAAGACACTCATCGACCCGGGATCCCCAGTAAACATCATCTCAGCCAAGACTCTCAGAGCCGCTAACATCCCTCGGAGAAGAGCCATCCACGCCCCTGCCCTCATCAAAGGTCCTGACGGGGTCGAAGTACGCACTTACGGGTGGATCGACCTTCCCGTCGAAATCGCCACGATCCCAACCATAGCGGAATTTCACATTGTTAAGGGAGTCCTCGAGAGCGACATGATGCTGGGACGCCTATGGATCTACAACAACCAAGAGACGCTCCCTCTGGAGTTCATAGAGCGTTTTGTACAAAAGAGCAGCGAGGCAGTAGTCGTACCTGCAGAACCTAGGGGAGTCGATGAGGACCCCCTCAATCAAGAAGGTACTTCGTCCACCCCTCTCTTATTTGATAGCCCACATTCACCGAGTCACTGGGGACTCACCACGAGGAAAGCTACTCGAGAGAAAAAACCCTGGAAAACCGGCAGTAGACATCGGCCCAGCCATAAGAATCTCCATCAAAGCCCTTCCGGAGTCTGGAATTGTACGTGATAAGCTCCGAGGAAAAGGTGAACTCATCCCCTACGACATACCACCCGAAGTCTCAAAGACCATCCCAGACTTCAAAGAATATGCAGAACTGTTCAACCTCAAACAAAAGGCGGGGGAGAACGCAGTTACATATGCTACCACCCTAAAGGAAGAGGAAGCGCCAAGGACGCCAACCTCGGAGGAACTAGTCAAGTGTCGAGACGATCTTCCGGAAAGACGGATCAAGACCCAAGTTGAAGTCTCGGCTCATCTCGAAACTCTAACCACGAAACCGTCAACAAGTTCACAAGCCAAAGGAACTCCCAGATCTGCTACTAATACGAACACCGCAGCGATCCCCGTCTAGGATGACGAGATGATCTCTACTCAAGGAGAACCTCAACATGGAGAGAGCCACAACTCAGATATGCCGCAAAAGACGATTTGAAGAGACCACTCCAGAACCCAGAGGAGGAGACGACGCCAGTTCACCAGCACTGACAAACGTACCCACACAGGGTGTAGAGGGCCTCTTTCCCCAAGAGGGGAGCATCGACACCACCGAGTACTGAGGCTCAGAAAATTCCCGGAGCCCCCACTGGCAGAGCCTGCACTTAGTACGACGACCTTACCCGGCATTGGAGCTCTGCGAAATGATCCTTGTCTACCGAGCCCTTCGTGAAACTTCAAAAGACTTGCCTCGCCTGCACCAGCGCTACTGGAGAGGGCCAAACCCCTAAGAAGCGAAGAGGCTTGTAATGCCGAAGGCGACATTAACCTCATCAACAAGCAGTACTACAACAACTTGCCTTCCGTGAGTACCATCACCGAAGGGAATAAGAGGAAGAGTCCAGCTACAGAGGTGACACACCCAGAGCATACGACTTCAAGCTCGCTTTGAAAACTTCAGGTGACAGTATGGGTCGAAGCGGATCACAACACAAGTCACGGCGCCACGAATCACGACTCCCCAATATAGGACACCACGAGTGATGGCGCCACAAGTCACGGCGCTGCAACTATTGGAAAGGGGTAAATCAAACTTGTAATACCCATGGCAACAAAAGACTTACCAACAAACACTGAAGGGACGGACAGCTCCATCATCACTAATTAATAGAATGACGACGAGACATGGGACTTCTAGAGTCACCACTGCAACCAGCCAGGAACTCCAGGGTTTGGACTCTCAAGACAAACCTGAACACAAGCATGTCCAACAGACCAACTCTGCTACTCGACCGAGAGAAACCCCCTGGAGAACCAAGAGGAGGAGGAAGTTCAGACTTCAAACTTCCGAAGCCGCAAGACGATCAACCACAGCCGTCCCTGTCTTGATAGGAAAGGATCCAAGCTGTAAGGATTGAAGAAGCTCGTGATAACAGGAGACCCGTCGACAACCAGACGACAGGGTACCGACACAATACAACTCAAAGGGTCCCAAGCAAGAATGTGACCCAACCACAAGATGCAGATCTGCAACAACAACCGCGAGGAGTACGAGGACTGAAGCCTATACAGGATTCCCAGACTCATCATCTTCGACGAAGTACTGGAGCTATTAGACGTCTGAATAAGGATGGAGCAACCGGATTACCCCGACCCGATGAGTCTCAACAACTAAAGAGAACGCTCTGCCTCCTCGTCTTCGAAAGGCCAATACACATGTGTCTGCACGAGGGAAGGTGAACTCAACAAGAGGCGCTGATAAGATACCAGAAAACATAACTGGAGACTCCTCGCCACCGCCGCTCTTCACTCCACCAAGTACCGATAGCAATACCGGCTGCCACGACCCAAAGGGAAACGTGAAGTACAACAGATGCTCCCTTGTCTCTCCCGAAGCGCTTCATCATCATGGGAAGAGTCTACTCGACCAGAGATGTCCATACAACATGGGACTACCCACTACAGATCTCTCGAAGGAAGGGAGACTCAAGAGAAGAACTCTAATCAACACCATTGCCTACAACCTCAGTGTTAGAGCTACCAACCCAGTACGGTAAACCATATTAATTGTGGGAAAATTATTTTATTTTGGGTCTCCATGGAGCAAACCTACTCTGGAGACAAACAAAGACGTGCTCACGACTACATACCAAATTCGTTGTACGACAACCTTCACGAAAACGAGCAACGCGGAAGATCAGTAAGAGATCTGAAGGTGAATTTTAGACAACATCTTCCTTCAGGTGTATTATGTTATGTGTAAAAATTTTGTGGAAATCCAATCCGTGGATCAAGAGATATGGCGCCAACATTACAGCGCACCGAAGCAAGTGGACATAACTTACATACGAAACCAAAACAGTTGCTGCGGAGATCTCGTGAGGATTCCTTGGGTAAAATTTATACACAAACTCCGTTTTAATGTCTACAACTTTGAGGTAAAATTTCATACAATAACTCCATGTGGTTTGAGAAATATGGCGCGAACATTGGAGAAAAGAAGAGCTGTCAGAATTTCCTGCGCCAGCAACTTCCGTCACGAAGAAACCACCGGTTTGATCTAGAAATACACAAGGGATTTTGGAAGGATTTTCGGACACAATCTTTCTACGTATGTATCCCAACACATACTAAAATTTCGTACAAATCCACCAAGGGGATTGGGAGATACGACACAAACACTACAGCACACGCGAGACGCGCAATCAGGAATCATGTGCAAGACCACGCCGAGTACTGCGGAAAATATACGAGGATCCTCGAAGAGATTTTTGGACACAATACTTCCCTGGATGTCTACTACCACGTGTAAAAATTTCGTGGTGATACAACCAGTGAGTCAAGATATATGGCGCAAACATCAGGAGACACGCAAGACGCGGACTGCCGGAGTTTACGACGAACGGACTATGGTGCAAAGCTCACAGCGCCAACCTCCACGGCGCCACCAAGTCCATGGAGCCACACCTCATGGCGCCACATCTCATGGAGAAACAACTCATAGCACCAATGTCCTCCTAGAACTTCACTACTTAGTAAAGACGGCGAGGTAAACATCTTCATCAAGTAGTTCGCCTATTTCGACACCAACACCCTCCTCAACGACTGGGGACTTAGCACGATCATTGTGCTTTCGGAGGAGTCTCTATAAAGGGGATACCGAGATGAGACGACACATCCTCTACACCGAGACAAAAGACGCTCAGATCCACACCAAGAAAAAAGAATACGATCGACTCCCTCGTATCTCTCTACCAACTACTGCTGCCGATTACCACTGGATTGGTCATTGTCTCGTAAAGCATCGGCACTCCACCTCACTCAACGCTACAGATTCAACCCTGAACACCAATGGATGCGTGTTGCTGGAAAATACACCACCCAAGCTTGCACCGAAGGCGTTGCTCAGGAAACTAACTAATTGCATAACCATTCTCCTGGTGGAGATGATCAAGGAGAAGCAAGGACTTGATCACGACAAGAAGGAGGAAAGTTCTCTGCTAAAACGGGTAAAACCTCTCCCTTCCTTTTTACTTTCCTGGCTAAGACCTAGCCTATGTATGTATTCACATACATGACGCTGGGGACCTCACTAAGCATAGTGTCCCCTTCTCTAGAAAAGTCACGGTGCCGCAAGAGCTTCTGGCGCCACAAAGGTCGTGGCCCATGAAACCCATGGCGCCACGAATAACTAAAAAAAAAATGAATAACACCGGCGACAACACGAAAGAGTGATCTCGCATCCATATGGGGTTAGAAACCCTAAGAGCTCTTTAGTCAAGATTGAGCCGAGTATCGACCAGAGGATAGGCCTGCGAGGCTTGTAGAGGCTACACCTAGAACGCCCCGAGCCTCGGGATCATTGTCACCCCGTTAACCATAAATCCATGTTTAGCAACGTGTATGTACTTACATATGAATTTACTTTTAGTCTATTCCATGAGACCCTGTGTTAGTGTTGAATAGGAAACTTCGGAATGATTGAGGTTGCCATCACCATCTGAATGCTTAGTATGAAACATTTCTGTTCCACACTAACCAGGGGACTTTCTGTAGATGGTGAAAAATTAGAGAGGGATAAAATTGTCAAAAACACTCTCGAAACCACGCCTTATTAAAGGCAATCGCCTATCAGGCTCATCTCATAGCTCAGAGTGCAACCCATTCCATGAGCTGGACAAACTCTCTATGATTTCTCTCTTATAACTCCGGTGGGGAGGGTAATATCATAGTGCAGTACTAATAACCTCACCAACATATTAAACCCATTGATCTGCTTCATGTCGACACCCATCTCGATATCAGAACCAGGTCGCTTAATGGTATACGGTGAAGAGTTAACAGAGACGTATCCTCATGGATTTCCTCGTAATACGACTCAACATACGAGTCTTGATGCAAACCTCAGGAATATTGAAGCTCCAGGCCGGTCTGGAGCTCTCTGAGAGGCATACAACAGCCTAAGCAGGCTTAAGCAGACCTAATCCCAAGTTCAGGATGGTCTAGCATACCATGGATAAACACGCCATGACTTCAAGTGTGTTGTAGCATAAGCACTCACACCACGACTAAGGCACAGGTTGCCCCAAAGTCGAGCTTGGCCAGATGCCAAAGCCATAACGCCACATAGCATGGCACCACAAACCATGAGCCACCATGGATTCACAAGAAATCAGCCTTGGCCAAGAGGCCAAGGCCATGGTGCAAGGCGCCACAAACCTACTTAGCCTTACCAAAAGCCAAGGTCGTGACGAGGAATATAGCCGCAAACAGGTTGGCCTTGGCCAGAGGCCAAGGCCGTGGCGCCATAATCCATGGCGCCACAACAGGTTGGCCTTGGCCAAAGACCAAGGCCGTAGCCTCCTGGGCTATGGCGCTAAACACTTATGGCCTTGGCCAATAGCCAAGGCCACTCCTACACTCGTGTCCCGGAGGCACCACGCTCATGTTGGTCGCGACAATTAGTCATACGAATCTACTCTACTCAACTCAACTACGCAATATCCGCGTATCACTCACTCGAGACATCAAAACATCACACGGGGGGATAACTTTAGGGGTATTGGTCTGGCGGTCTATGGCAGTTGAAAGAAACTGATGGAGATAGTTGACAGTTACGAAAAAATGGCGCGAGTGGGCATGATCTACACGACTCAGGCAGTTGCGGAAACCAACTCATGTCCTCCACTCCCCCACTCCTCCACGACTTCCACCTTCTCTGTCGAGAGATCAGGGTGAGTTCAAAACTATAAATAGAGGCTTCCTCTATCTTCCAAGGCAGAACGGCTAGAACACAGAAACAGAAAATATCAGAGCCTCAGAGAAAACACACCTGAGAATCCAAACACGTTTCTAGCCTTGGAGATTTCTAGTCGACTTCACGACGGAGATCTTGAACTCTTACACCCAAAACACATCTTCAACCTGATCTCAAGTTTCTTCGCTGTTTCCCTCCCTAGACCAACCTCTATCTTCTCTGTGACCGAAGCAAGACGTGAACGACCATTTTCTTGGTTTAGGCTCGTCTTGTTCGACTTTGATCTCCGAGCACTACGAAAGTACCCAGAGACGGTACATTGTTTTTGCAGGTACAAACAGAAGGGAACAAGGAATGATATTCCGCTAGTTTTTTTAAGAAGATTCTTCGAGAAAAAACTGATCTTTGTGACTGCACTGAAGGGCTATCCGCTAATTTCGATACTCATGCTAATGATCCCAAGAATTTCCCTCTCCATCCAACTCTTTGTCAGAAAATGGCTTGTATGTTTACTGGAGAGTGCTTGAAAGATACACACGATCCTCGTAACCCACTTCTGACTCCGGAACAACATTTAGCATTTCTTCAAATGGTAGTTGCATGAATGCCTCCTATACTTCTTGTTAGTTTTGTTGCTGCTAATTCCTTAGTTTTCTCTTTCAGGATTTTTACCACAAGGCATGCTTGTTGAACTATTCGCATAGAAGGCACGAGGATGTTACCTACTACGAACAAGAATACCTCAGGATGAAGGAGGAATTAGTTGTCGAGATACACAGGCTCTCAGTTGATCGTGCTAATTTGAAAGGTATGCTCCTACTTGTTTTCTTTTCGTAAATTCCCTTAGTGGGTCCTAAACTCTTTTTATCGATGTAAAAAGGGGTAAGTGAATTTAAGGAAAATCTTCATCGAGCTAACTTGGCCATTGATACCTATTTTCAAGCAAGTCGTCAACATACCAACGTGGCCTATGATCTGGACAAGAAGTATCGAGATCAAATTAATCAGCTAGTGAAAGAACGCACTGATACTCGGGATGATCGAGACTATCATCGAAAGAGAAGGTCCGAAATGGAAAAGGACATCAACCAGGAAAAGGAAAGGAACCGTCGGTTATCACAGGATATGCGCCAATATCATCTTGATATTGATCGTTTGACTAGGGAACGAGATGAAGCTCGTAGGGATCAGGCTATTCGTTCCTCAGGTCGAACTTTGATTGATAAGTTGGATGCACAGGTTATGAATTTAAAGGTTCAAAATACTGTGCTTAAGAAGGCCAATAATGAATTGACATAGTTAAACGAGGGTCTGAAAAAGGGGTATAATGAGGCCAACTTAAATCTTGCCAAGGCTCAGACTTTGAAGGAGCAACTCTCGAAGATGGTGAATGAATATCGAATTGAGTTAGGTCGATAAGAGTGGGATCTTAAGGTGGATATGAGGAAGAAAATCTTGAAACCTCGGTTTTCCAATGAAGGGGAGCTTACTGATTATATGGTGGCAAAAGAAAGTAAAACACTAGCGTAATTTTTGCTATTGTGAGATCTTAAGCTTTCCCTGAACAATGACCTAATCTTTCCTTTACTGCAGGTATCAAACTGGATTTGAAGCATAAGCTTGCGCAAGATGAATTAGATAGAGATACTGCCTCTGCTCAATTGATTGAGGAACCGAAGCTTAAAGAGAAATTGTAGCTGTTAGAAATTTACTAGGCTCAACTACCCCGAGCACTTGCCTACTCATTTGCGCTAGACCGAGGCTAGTCCCCAATGGAGGTTCAACACAAGGCTAGAACATCTCCAATGGTACACGGACTAGCCTACACAGAATCCAAAGGAGAGATATGTAGATAGATAGAGAGAGGGAACGATTTCCTTTATTACTTCCATTGATTCACTTCTCACGCCCCTCCCTTTCTTAAGGGAAATGGCCTCATATTTATAGAGACCATTGGGACACTCCCCTAGTGATCGCATACTGCTGAGCTAGTTACATGTTCCTACAACTGTGGCGGTTATACTCGAACCTCCTCCGCGGGGCCGCGTAGGACTATCCTTCCTACGCCTATATGGATGTTCCGTTGGTATGGTCCGCTGGTGTGCTTAAGGGTGCTGCGCTGGTCCTTAGGGTACATATGAAATATGGCACCCACAATCTGCCCTTTTTTTTATGAACCTCGGGATGACTGGTTGGTGGAGATCGTGTTGGTCTTATGATGCTTGCGCGGATGCTTCTGACTTGTGCTGATGCTGATCGGTTCCTTAGTTGATTGCTACGGATGATTTGGTGCGGATCTTCTTTCTTTTCTGCCGCGGTGTCGTCGGTTGCTTATGCGTTGCGTCGGTTGGTGTGCCAGGGTAATTTTGAATCTTTACCCGGGCTTAGGTGCTCTATAAATTTCTAGTGATGAAGCAATTGTTGTTTCATTGCCTCTTCCCCAGAAATTTTTTCTTTTTATCTTGTTTCTTTATTTCTTCTTCAATGGCTGGTGATAAATCTGCTGTTGTTGCTGCTAATCGTGACTCTGCTAAACGGAACATAGACTTTGATTTTACTCCCTTTTCTTCGTCCAACTCTTCTTCTGATGGTTCCCTTCCGCCAAAGAAGGTCAAAGAGCCAACCACGACTTATTATGATGTTCGGCAGAAACTTTGGCATTCGAAAGCTAATATTGCAGAATTTGAGGCTGAATATCGAGATGCTATTGAGACTGAGATTCGGTACACCCGTTAGTTTCTTTTTGCTGCTGAAGCTTTGACTGATACTAGAGGTCATCTTGCTATTGGTAAGAGACCTGGTTCTGATACTATCGTTGCTGCTGAACTTTCTTATGAAATTGCTGGTGAAGATCTGAATTCTGCCCATTAAGAACTGCAAGAGGTCCATCTCCGTTGGTTTACTGTTGTCAAAGAATGTCAGAAGAAGTTAAAATAGGCCTTGGCCGTTGTTGTTTTTTTTTTTTTTTTTTTTTTTTTTTTTTTTGAAATCTCCCTGTAATATCTTGGTATTTTATGAAAAATGGGATTTTTCGCTTTTTTGTGTCTGAAGCATGCACTTTCTAATCGTACGACTTTCGGTATTTCGAAGGAATTTAATTTTGCATAGTTGGCGGAGGTGATATTTGTCTCCTTCTGAGGCAATGATGTGACGGAGGGCTCCCATTACTCTCAGTATTTCTTTGGTTTGATCATCTTACTTTTTCGTACGTAGATCCGCATGATAGTTTCGCGCATTATGCTTCAAATGTAAAATTTGTGAAAAAATGGCTATTTTCTTGCACCTTCTTTTTTGTGACAGTGATTTGTCGAAAGATTTGTTTGATGGAAATAAGTAACAGCGATAAAGAAATAATTGTAGAAGTATATATAATTTACTTCACAAGATGTAAGAAAAACATATCTTTTTTCGTGCTTGTACGCTGATGGCCCTGCTTTTGCTGATTCATGCGGTGTTGAATGCTTCATTGTCCGCGTGTCTCGTGCATGCATGCTTTTCTTAATGACAGTTGAAAGAGGATTAGTAACATGATTCGATAGATTAGTACAAAATGTACTTTTCTACCGAAATATTTATTATACGTTAATTCCTTACACTATGGGTTTTTTCATATGCTCTCTTTCAGCGGATGTTGGTTTACTCCTATTTGAGTTTGAAGGTTAACTACAGGGGGTATATGCGATCTAAATGCCGATCTGCGAAATATAAATATGACATGCTTTTCTAAATGTAAATCTATTCATCTCCGAGTTTGAGGGTCAACTACGGAGGAAGCATGTGATTTAAATGCGGATATGCGGAATGTAAATATGACATGCTTTTCTGAATGTAAATCTATTCATCTCCGAGTTTGAGGGTCAACTACGAAGGAAGCATGCGATTTAAATGCGGATATTTGGAATGTAAATATGACATGCTTTTCTGAATGTAAATCTATTCATCTTCGAGTTTGAGGTTCAACTACGGAGGAAGCATGCGATTTAAATGCTACTTGTTTGGAAAGAAATTTTGCGTAACAAGGGTTTCGATATGCTTATCCTGTCTGAGTAATTCCTTTATTTCTCTAGACTGCACTGCTAAGGTTTCCATTTTCGTCGTCTGCGCTGCTACCAAGCTTGCTAACTTCATTATCCTATCGTAGATTGCTCAGATTCTGATTTCCGTCTTGCTGCTCTGATTACTGTTTTCGTCCTGCATCATCTTTCTGTTCCGCCTGTGTCTCCTCTGTCGTCGGATCGGGTTGCTACTGCTTGCTGGCTCCGTTTCTGCTGACTTATCTGCTGCGGTAAAGTTCATCTTTTTTTCTGCTCTGCTAACTATTTCCGCGGATACCTGCTTTGGGTTTTGATTTGATGAAGGATGGTGTTATGGTGTGAGCTACTGGATTTTCACGAAGCTTAAGCAAACCAAGATGGTGCCTACTCCATGGAACAGCTCTCACCGGCTTCTATGAAATTTTTTCTGCGGTTTTCAGCGTAGCTTCAAACGCGCAGTTTGGATTTCCTAGTTTTGTGATTTTCTTGGTACTGTTTTTTTGGTGGGTGATTCTCTCGTAACCAGATATTGGTCCACAAGAAGGTGTTATGATTTAGCAGATCTGCGTACCCTTTCTCCTCCGCGATGACTACCGCATTTTAAAATATGGTCAGCTCTATTTGCTGAAAACAACTCGACGATTTGGATTTTTTTTCTTTTTCTAGGCAGAGATTTTTGTGATCTGTTGTTGAGTTTTTTAACGAGTGTGATATCTGAGAAGAGAAATCAGCACAACTTCACTCACCGTGATTGGGCTGGGTTGGTCGGGAAAATAAGAAAGATGGTCAAATCTTGTATAGTGAAGATAGTTTATATCAAAGCAGTAAATGTGGACAAGTTCTTGTATGATATGCAAAAAGGGATGTGTATATCTGAGGAGAGAACTCAGTACATCGATTTCAATAGATCTTGAAGGAAAGCAGTAAAGGTGCTGGAAGTAAATGACTGAAAGTAAAGAACTAAATGTAAAGTGCTAAAAGGTAATGAACTGAATGTAAAGTGCTGAATGTAAAGAACTGAACGTAAATAACTACTAAGAACTCGACGAAAAGCGAAAAATAACCAAGAAAAAACGACTAATTGCCGATTGCAGAAGGTAAGTCGATTCCCCTTAGTCGGCGCCAAAATGTAGCTGCTAGAAATTTACTAGGCTCAACTACCCCGAGCACTTGCCTACTCATTTGCACTAGGCGGAGGCTAGTTTCCATTGGAGGTTTCGCACATGGCTAGAACAGCTTCAATGGTACACGGACTAGCCTACACAGACTCCAAAGGAGAGATATGTAGAGAGAGAGAGAGACAACGGTTTCCTTTATTACTTCCCTTGATTCACTTATCACGCCCCTCCCTTTCTTAAGGGAAATGACCTCATATTTATAGAGATCACTGGGACACTCTCCCAGCGATCGCATACTACTAAGCTAGTTACATGTTCTACAACTGTGGCGATTATACTCGAACCTCCTCCACATGGCCGCGTAGGACATGTTCCTACAACTGTGGCGGTTATACTCAGACCTCCTCCGCGGGGACGCGTAGGACTATCCGTCATACACCTATATGGATGTTCCATTGGTATGGTCCGCTGGTGTGCTTAAGGGTGCTGCGCTGGTCCTTAGGGTACATATGAAATATGGCACCCACATAAATTCCAGGAAGATGCGAAGAAAAATATTCAAGATTTGGCTGACGAGCATAGTTAACATCTCAGAGTTGAGGATAGCTTGAGCAAAACCATCAATGCCCTTTGAAAAAGGAGGGGTACCGAAATACTACCAACTTTTCGTTTTGGCTCGTGAGTCTTATGGTCAGATATGGACAAATTGAATTTCAATATCCAAATCTGTATAACCTGAGTTGTGATCGCAAGTGATCAATTCTTACAAAGACAAGTCTCTGTAAATCTTTATTCAAGATTTGGAATCAACGTCAGGATATGAATAACGTACGACTTGTGTCGCTTTAATATATAATCAGAGATATAAATGCGGAAGGTAAAGCACACAAGACACCAGAAGTTTTGTTAACGAGGAAACTGCAATCCAGCAGAAAAACCCCGGGACCTCGTCCAGTTTGAACACCACACAGTATTAACTGTCTACAAGCACTAACCTACTATCAGACTTCGGATTGGAATGTAGAAGAGACCGATTCCACCCTCCAAGCGAATCAGCTATTGTTGTACTCCTTACGTCTCTGGATCCCCCACAGATCGTCATGCACTTGATTCCCCCAGCTGACGTCCTTTACAGGCCTAGGAGTTGCTTTGACCGCTGTCAAAGGCTTTTTGTACTCAAACCGTCTTTCGACAGAGAATACGTAAAGAACAATTTTCCCTTTAGATATAATCAAGGTTTTGGAAAACTTGTTTCGTGCTTTGAGGAACCGTTCACAAGGTCAGGTATCAAAAGCACACAATTAGGGTTTGCGCGAGAACCGTGACGACCTAATTGTATTCTTGCAAGAACAACTAGAGAACCTAGAGATATCTTGCAGAATCTCTAACCTATATGTAAAACAACCTAAGTTGATGTACAATATAGATCGAATCTATCAATCCTGGTTTTACAACCTATAATCCTTGAATGGCCTTATTGCAGAAGAGAAGGACCATAGAATAGACAAGGATTATGATGGTCTACCTGGATACAAGTTCAGAACTATCTAGAGAAGAAAGATAGTTAAACTTGGCTTTACAATCCCTAAGAAAAGTCTTTTGTAATTCTCACCTTGTTCGTGAAGAACAAAATTAGCAGAGAACAACCTTATGTAGCACACGCACCGGCAGGGATGGTTTGTTAAGCTACATGTATGCTTATTTATAGTGATGGTTGCTTAAGGATAAAGCTAAGATTCCTTGTGCAACAAGTTAGCTAGTGACCGTGTAAACACGCCCCGTTACTTAACTTGCACACAATGAATTTAGTCACCTTTCTATTGTAGAAACCAAGTAGTGTTTATCTAACAAGAGTTTGATAGATTATAACTACCTCATTTAAGAGTTTTGGTTTCATAACAATTGTGAAAGGATAATCTTATCCCTTGATTAAAAGATATTCTACAAAAGATAATTGTAGCAAAACTCTAATCAGAACGGACCACAACACAGGTGTGAAGGTGGACCATCGTAGCCAGGAGATGGACCTCAGAAACACGACAGGAAACCCTAATCGTAAATCCCGAGGTGGCGGTTCGCGAACCCCAACGCTTTTGACAAGCGTTCCAGAAGATTCCAGAAGCTTCCTACTCCCTTTCCCGAATTGAGCTTTTAGCCACGCTTTTCAGTTTCAATGAATCACTCATAACTTCTTCGTTTTACAACGGAATTAAGTGATTCTTGAAGCGTTGAATTCGTATTTCCATTCACTGTAACATGGAGACCTACTCAAAGGTCAAAGGTTGCCCTCACTATGATCATATGGACCAAATCTCCTCGGGTTAATATACAATGATGTAATTTCACCGTCATAAGCATTGTTCCACATAGTGAGTTCATTACTTCGATAGATAGAGATAAGAATAACAAGAGTTCAAGGAAAATTCAATCTTTACTAACCTTTGTTGATGAAGTCCTTGATGATGTCTTCGTGTGTTCTTCATCTTCATCTTCAAAGGGTGGAGATCGACTTTAAACTCTACTACCTCTATCCTAACCAGAAGTAAACCTTGAGTAGGCTAAATCAAGAATTGTGTTTTGACACCTAAAACTGACAACTAGCTTGACATACCAACGCTAGTGGGTTTGACCGGACAATGTCCTAACACCCTTGTTCTTCTCCAGCCTCAACTTGAGATGAGTGATGCTTGTGTAAAGTTGCTTGAAAATTCAGATATGACCAACGTTCTTTTGAAAAATAAGGCATGTCGAAAACACTCAAGACCTGTTCAAACATATTCGAGTTGACCTGCTGATTATGGAGCTTTAGGTGCAGATGACTCTGATGTGGAACTTGAAGGTGACGAGAAGCTGCTTCCTCATGAGGATTTTCTCAAGTATATCGAGAGTCTACTTGTCCCCAAAGTGGTAAAGAAAGATGAGTTCGAAGAAAATGATTCAGATACTGACGAGAGTGATTCAGGTTGTAACGAGGGAGATGTCGAGGGTATCCATAAGGTTAGTATCGAAGGTGATGTCGAAGTGTCCAGCGGGAAGAATCCTATTAGCGATGGTGGGGGTACTATGGATGGATCACTAGCAGAGAAAAATGTGACAATGACTTTGGTGTCGAAGGGCAAAGAAATTGTGAGTGCAACCGCTAGCTCAAGTGATGCCTCAGTCATAACTATTCCTCATGTTGAGCAACCTGTTGGTATGATTACTGTACCTCTGACAAAAAATGTTGCTTCTGATGCCGAAGATCTCCTGGTATAGACTTAGTCATTTCTTCGAGTAGGTGCTTTTAGAATTTTTTGTAGATGGCGTTTCCGATGTTAGCCTTGCTATTTTTTGTATGCAAAATACCTGCAATGAAAGAAATTTTTGTTTTTGTTTTTGGATTCCTATTGTAATGTGTTCAAACACACAATTTTCCTTTTATTTTTATCGTAGGCTCCTAGGTGGGTTACTTAGAGTGCAATTCCAGAGCTTACTTTGACGTGGGAGACAAAAACCCAAGCTAGTGGGGGCTGCGGATCACCCTTCCCATAGGCCTTTCATTACTTGCCTTGCCTCAAGCCGGCTTAGGATATTGAAGTTGTAGATACTTGGTTTGCCTGGGTGCATAGGATGCTTATGGTAGGCATCGAAGATACCTGGTTTGCCTATGTAGAGCAGGATGCTTATGGTAGGTATCAAATTCAACATCGATAATCAAGTAACCCTACGGGGGAGTGTCGGTCAAAGCTGGAGCTTAGACATGATACTGTACTCCTGTCGCGACCTCGAATTTGACTCTTCGATTCTCGTTCGCATTTCCTCAAGGTGAGATTTAATTTTAAATGAGGTTCCCTCAGCTGGCGTAACTCGCTTGCCATTCCCATGAACGCGAAAGAGTTAACCGCTTCGGGGTTTCGTCCACCTTAATGGTAGACGTTCATCCCATTTCTTATCCCCACGACGCCTCGTCAGGGAGGTTTCATAGGTCGCATGGTAGTGGGTCCAAATGCCTTTAGCTTATGTAGCTTCGATGCAAAGTACCCACTGCTAACATGGTGTCTTGTGGGTAGAGGAATCTGGTGTGTAGTTTGCAGGGCCCTTACGACTACATCGAACTCATTTATGTGCCTAGTCTGGTAGGTCTTACACTTTAATTATTTATATTCCCAGTCTGGTGGGTGGCGATCAGGGCCTTTTTGTGGATATGCCTAGTCAGGTAGGACTTTTCCCATTCAAGTGGGTTTGGAGAATGCATCGAGGCGTAACGGATCAAGTTGTATTTTTTTTTATTTTTTTTGCTATTATTGGCATTGGAGTGCCTTGAGTACATTCGATATCTAAATGAGATGCTTTAACTGCTTTCCTTCGACCAGAAAATTCATGCGTTCTCCATTGTGGTTTAGTAAACTATATTTATCATTCCCCATTGCTCGTTCGATAACATATGGACCTGTCCAGGCAGGCTGTGACTTCTCTTCTGAAGTTCGTTGTACTGTTGTAGGTGGTCTTCTTTCCTTAATGGTGTTTGATTTTGCTGATTTGGTGAGATATTGTTTTCCCTAAATAATGCATCGACTTTGATGTTACTTTGCGTGTTATCCCTTTTCGCTACCATAAATTGCTCTCTGTCCTGTAGCTTTTTCATAGGGCTACAGCTCTTTGGTTGCGATGCCATCGAAGTTGTTGTCATCCCTGCTTCCATGTCAACGATGAATTCCTGAATGTTAGCTTCTGTGTACTTTGGTTGCTTGCTTCGATTTCCTTGACAATTCTCCGATCCTTCCCTCTGGCGAATGTCAATTTCATTGCAAGTGCGAGCTTCAGCTGGGTCCCCCATTATCTCAGCAATCCCATTAGATGTTGAAAGTTGAATACGTCGATGGAGCGTCGATGCCACTCCCATAAGTCCATGGAGCCATGGTCTTCCTATAATAATTGTATAAGGAGAGTCAATATCCACTACGCAGAAGGGTGTAAGGAGTTGGAGTTTTCCTACATATACGGTCAGAGGTCGCTCTCCCCCAGGTAGCGATGGCTTTCCGTTGAATCCGTAAATATTGTAAGTTGAGGGCACCAACGCTGCTCCCTTACCAAACATATGATCATGAGCTTTTCCGAAAAGAATATCGACAGAACTTCCTGGGTCGACTAACACTCTTGGCATTGCAATTTTATCGGTGTTTAAAGTTATTATGAGAGGGTCGTTATGTGCTCTTCCTCCATCCAGAAAAGAATGCCGGCTTTTTTTGCCATTCTTACAATGGTTTTCTTACAGCTACACTCATTATCTCTTGGACTTCGAAGTCCCGCTTGTGAATCCTGTCGGTAATACTCCTATGAAAACTATACTCAGTGATCTTAGAGTGCACTATCGAATTGCAGTCATCGAACCTAGGGATGTCTCAATCTATTTTGATTTCGAATGCTTGATGCTTGACTTCTTTTTGATGTGACTGCTGTTGGGGTGGATTTGTTAATCCGAGGAGATGGTTGAATTTTCCTTTCAATATAAAGTAATAAACCTGATATTGTGCAGTGACGCATTGCTTCGTGGAGTGACCATATAACTTGTGAAATTCGCAATAGTCCTTCGAATTTCTTCCTCCTGGAAGTTGGTTTCCTCTGCTTCGTGGGTAGCGAATCTCATTTCTCGATTCAGATTCTTCGATGCATCTCAGAGCTACCTCTAGTGGAACACTTAGCTTCGGGAGTTCCTATCTTGGAATGGAGGGAACCCTGGCCTTTGTTCTCCGAACCTTCTGTTTTGGTATCCTCTTCCTTCGTACCCTCGTAGAGAATCGTTGCCTCTGCTTTCGTTGGATCCCTCATTGTTATATCTTCGATTATCATTATACCTTCCATCTCCAAATTTCCCTTCGCTTTCATAACGTCCTTCATCATTTTGCCTCTCTCTGTTGGATGAGGTCCCCACTTGATTGTCGCTTGGTTGGTCTTGTCTTGATCCAAATAATGCTTTTTTGAAGGGTTCCACATATCTTTTGATTTTATCTCGCTCTTCTAATGAGAGTTTGTTAATCGAGTGTACCTGCTTCGATACGCTTTCTTTCCCCTGAGCTGCTGGCTCTTTGATTTCTTCGAGTGCAATGCGTCCTTTCTGATAATTTCGCAGCTCTTGCAACGTTTCAACGCTCTTTGAAAATAGCTTGTCATATAATGGACGATCTTTATCCAGTGCATTTAGGAAAGCTCGAGTCTTATTCTTTTCGGTAGCGCCATTGCCCACTTCGACGCACTGTGCAACCCATCGATCAGTGAGACTCTTGGTGGACTCCTTCGGCCTTACCTTGATGCTGAATAATTTTTCTACTCCAGGCTTCGATGAGTTGTTGTAAAGGAAGTGTTGTAAGAAGACCATTGATAAATCTTCAAAATATGATATCGAGCATGCAGGTAAACTATCGTACCAAGCCAACGCTTCACCCTTCAAGCTGGATGGAAAATATTTGCAAAGCACCTCATCTTTATCCGCCCAAGCCAGAAAAAATCGCCGGTACATCTTTACATGGTTCGTTGCGTCACCACTTCCATCGAAGACGGAGTTGAAAATTGGCATAGTGCACTTGATTGAAATTGGCATATTCAGAAGTTCGTAGCTAAGGGGTGATCGATGCACCTCACTAATTGCATGTTGTAATTTTAAATTTACTGCTGGTCTTGCCTTGTTATTGAGGAGTTCAGCTCGCATTGCCTTTATTCCATCCATCACTAAGTTCTTGCTTGCTCGCTTTCATATACCAAGTGTATGTTATTACCCTTCGAATGCATGCTGAGTTCGGGACAATGGCTCGATGTTTCTCCCTTGTGAGTAAATTGATTTTTAGTGTTCAAGTTTGACTTTGTATGAGTATGACTTCTCGATGGTGAATGATGTCTTGACTGCGAACTTTCTCGGACGAGAATTCCCTTCGACGTTTTTTTTGTAATTCGATGCTGATTTTTCGGCGGCTTTCCTTTTGGCTTCAAACAACTTTAATTTGAGTTTCATATTTTTCCTTATGAGTGCCTTGAATTTCTCAGCTCTTTTCGTTTGTTCCTCTATTGGTTGATCTAACTGATGCACACTGTCTGATTTGTTTCCTTTCGCTCCTTTTATAGCAACATCATTTTGCTGTTCCGGATAACCTTTCCCCTCTGGTCCTAGATCTTCGATGAACACGTCTTCCTCTGTCCTATGTTCCTTGTATTGAAATGTGCTTGCTATTTCTGGTGAAATTCCTTTGCTGACAGACGGCCTTGTGTTGTGTTGCCTCGATGAACCTATTCCTTGGCTCGGTTGCTGATTGGACTTCGATGCCATGATTTTTGATAGTGACCTGCAAAAAAGTAACCAACAAGTGAGGTCCAGCGTAACTATCTCAGTGTTCTAAAGGCATGACATGCATACTAGCGGTTATAACCGATTCTGACAAGCGAGATTTTGGGGTGATCTCGTGTATTGTACGATCCAACGGGACTCCTACAATTACTGACACGAAAACTTTTACGCTGGTGTTGATGGTGGTTTTAACACAAGGATAAAATTGTAAAATAACATAAATGCATTGTTTCACACAGTGGTTCTTAAAAGGCTCAGTAAAAGGTAATAAGTTTAGAATAAACCCATGTTCGAAAGAATGAGTCCTTACAAATGCCGGATTGGATCATACTGGTCTCTGAGGACTATATACAGCCTTCACAATGGCATTGGACCATGAGGGTTTGCGACCCCTCACCAATGCCATCAGATATACACGAGGGTTTGCGACCCCTTGCCAATGCCATTATCTAGTGGCACTAATCACAAGCAACAATGTCAGGAATCGTATAAAACACCAACAAAGCATAGTGAGATACCCTTTAACAAGGAGAGCAGGACTATTGCAGCGACTCTGGTCATGAAAATGTAACCATGGGTACATAAGCCCCTGTAACACCAATTATTGATGGTATGGGCTATGGCAGCGGCCACCACTCGGTGTAGCCATTACAAATCATGATTTAACCAGAAGAGTGGGACTAACCATGACGACTCTGGTTGCAGAAAATGCCTTGGTTAGTCTATGACCAAGCTCAACATGCGGCGTCAGCATATGACGTGCCTTGGCCACTTGGCCAAGCCTGTTTTTGGCAACGCCGGCATATGGCGTGCCTTGGCCACTTTGCCAAGCCCAATTTAAGACAATGCCATAGCTTGGCCAGCCTATGGCCAAGCCTAAACGGACGACTCCAGCCTATTACGCCCTTGACCACTTTGGACAAACCTAATTTGGGCAGCGCCAGCCTATGGCGTGCCCTGGTCACTCGGCCAAACCTAATTTTGGGCAGCGCCAGCCTATGGCATTCCCTGGCCACTCGGCCAAACTTAATTTTGGACAGCGCCAACCTATGGCGTGCCCTGGCCTCATGGACAAACCTAGTTCTTGGACAGCGCCAGCCTATGGCGCCCCTGGCCACTCTGCCAAACCTAATTTTGGGCAGCGCCAAACTATGGCGTGCCCTGGCCACTTGGCAAAACCTAGTTCTTGGACGGCGCCAGCCTATGGCGCCCTTGGCCACTTTGGCCAAACCTAAATTTGGGCAGCGCCAGCCTATGGTGTGCCCTGACCACTTGGCAAATCCCCTTCTAGGCCGGCGACAACCAATGGTACCTTTGGCCAAACATGATTTTGGGTAGCGCCAGCATATGACGTGCCCTGGCCACTTGGCCAATTCTCTTCCAGGATGGCGTCAGCCTATGGTAGCCTTGGCCACTATGCCAATTCTCTTCCAGGACGGCGCCAACCTATGGTAACCTTGGCCACTTGGCCAATTCCCTTCTTAGGATGGCGCCAGCCTATGGTTGCCCTGGTCATTTGGCCAAAACACGATTTTGGGCAGCGCCAACCTATGGCGTGCCCTGGCCACTTGGCCAATTTTAATTCACAAGCAGCGCCATCCTATGGCGTGCCTTGGTCATCTATGGCCAACCTGTTTTCATGATCTATGGCCAAGCCTGTTTTCATGATCTACTTACCATCCATGGTATTGTAATCCCATGTCAATACATACTCTAGTCAAGCAAATGCTTGAGGTATTTCCTGAGTATCTATATTCTCCAGCACGAAAGTCATCTCACATCCTTGAATGCTTTTCTTATAATAAGTATTGCTAAAGACTCAGCGTCCAGTGATAGCAACATCAACGATTCAACACAAATTGACTCGAACAACGAGTCATACGCATTATTCAACAGAGATGTCAAACGTGTCACAAATGGGGGGATTTACATTAGGGTTTTGGTCTGACGGTCTACGGCAGTTGTGGTATAACACCCACTTAGAAAGAGGTAATGTTCGTGGAAAATACTGGCGTAATGGGTAGTGGGCATGACTGACAGTTAGGCTATCTCCACGGGAGTAACTCCATCATTCCACAATCTCCACTTTACCCTTTTCCTCCACGATTAACAAAGATCAGTGTATTTCTGAACATACTATAAATAGATGATTCCATTTGTTTTCCAAGGATAACTCAACTAACACAACCTGAACTTGAACTCAAATTAAATTAAATTCAATTCATAACTCACAACTCGTGAAATCCTTGCAAAATCTTAGGGAAAACCAAGTTGTCTTCGACAACCACCATTTTCCTAAGTTGTTCAGAAACCATACGCAATACCTTTTCAACCAGAAATACCTGATCTCACTCTTTCTCTGCTTCCCTCCCTAAGACCAACCCATCTCCTCACATGTGACCAAAACAAGCATGGAACGACCATTGTCATGGTTTAGGCTAGATTTGTTCGACTTTGATCTCTTGAACTTGAAAGCACTCTTTTGCAGTACATTATTTTTGTTAGGACATTGTCCGGTCAAACCCACTAGCGTTGGTATGTCAAGCTAGTTGTCAGTTTTAG
>JAJJMA010024263.1:0-40212 GCA_023529015.1 Papaver nudicaule
CATAGTATTTGGGTACCTTTATTGCTCTACTTAGCCAATAAAAGGGGTGCCAAAATACTAGGGTACGAACAGCATCCCCTGTAAGATTAATCTCATGTTCTATACTCCTCTTCGGAGGTATGAGTACCTCTGTTTGAAAAAGTTTACTGAACTCTTCTTTTAAAGCAGTAATGCCTTTATCTTGAGGTGCGGATCTGACAGTATGTAATGACATCTTCTTCTCTCCTTCTACGGGTCTGATCATAAGCAACACGAACTTTCCACTTGCATTAATCAACCTTTTAACTTGGGTTGTATTAACTAGATTCACAGTTGAAGATCTTGTGCTTGCGTGAATTCGATACTCCTTCTCATCTTTGATGAATCGATAGACTCTTTCCCTATGATAGTGTACTGCATCTCGCTTCCAGAGATAAGGATTGCCAAAAATCACTTGCGCTACATCTAATGGTACTACGTTACAAGTAATCTCATCCACATACTTACTAGTGATAGCAAAATTGAACGTACATTGCGTAGTTACCTGTAATTCAGTATCTTTCTGTATCCAACCCAAGGGATAGGGCTTAGGATGTGCTGTAGTAACAAGTCCTAACTTGTGTACTAACTTGTCAGAGATCAAGTTCTTTTGACTGCCAGAATCAATAATAGTTTCTATAAGACTTTGTTTCATCTGAATTTTAACATGAAATAACTCTTCTTGTTGGTTCTCATCTGTATCAACGCAATTCAGCATCAATGTGAGTTTTGGATCTGGTTATTGGAGTTCAGAGATGTCTTCTACTCCAACATCTTCTGTAACTAAAGTAGTTTTTCTCCGACTTCTGAATCCTTTACTTTCTCGCAGTTTTCTTGTCTTAAGATGAGGGTGCAATGTCCAACATGTGTCTTTGACATGCTCTTTAGCTTGACAATGATCACATGTTTTATCTTCTTTGTCTGATGTGTTACTTCTACTTCGACTGGGTTCTGACTTTTTTTTGTCTTTCTTCCATCTTATTTCCAACTCTTCTCTCATAATTTCCAACCCCTTTGTTTCTGGACTCAATGGCTACAGCTTTTACAGAAGCATCATCAAGATCTCTTACGTTGAACAATTTCAATTCCCTCCTTGTGGAATCATGAAGACCTCCAACATATTTTCGTAAGGTTTCTGCACTCTCCATATCTATATCTAGAGCCATAGCCTGACGTTTAAAATCTGTGGTATATACTTGAGCAGTCTGTTGATATCTTTGTCGCAGATGTTGCCATTTATACCAACATTCATCATCATGACCCAGTGGATAGAATTGCTTCTTCATCAAGGCTTTAAATTGTATCCATGTGCTGGTTCTGCTTTATGTTTTCTCTTATACGAGTTCCACCATATAAGAGCATGATTTGATAATTTTAAACTAGCAAAACTTATTTTTTGAGCATCCGCTACTTGATGCACAGAAAAATAGTTTTCCAATCTGTATATCCACCCATATAGTCTGTCAGCATCTATGGAACCATCAAAATCGGTATGATCGATTTTTATTCCGACCTTCAGTCCTCCATATAAGCTTCTGTTTGAGGATTCATCTTCTTCATCTTCAGCATCATCTTCTGCTTCCCCTGATGAGGTGCTTCCTTTATTCTTCTTTGGTGATCTCGAGTTAGAAACCTGATTCTCAACACTAGCTTTCATGAATTGATGTACAATATCTGTTAAGCTTTGTAGTTGCAGCTCAAACTTCGTAGGTTTCTCTCCTCCACCAGATGAAAGACTATCTTCTCCATCTCCCATCTTCTTGTAGTAACTCTCTTTAGGTTTTCTGGAATCTGGTAAGATTAATGTAGATTCTCCTGATCGTATGTATCCTTCCCGTGTTAAGACCATGCACCACAGTTATTCCGCAGGTGTCAGAACACGACTCTTATACCACTTGATACGTATACGATCAGAGGTATCAAGAGTGTGTCTTGTTTTGCTCTAACAATCACAGAAAACGATTAACTGGTTAACTTCTTCTTTTATTTCCTTGAGAAATCTCGATTACAGATGATAGCCTCTCTGCCTCTCGTCTTTCGACTTCTCTCTGAATTTCTTCTAGGCATTGGTCTCTTTATATATAGAGAACCATGTCTGACAATTCAATCTAAACTAGGAAATAGAAATCCTAAACTAGACAAGTCCTAAACTAGGAATGTCTCCCTGAACAAGTAAACACTTAACTTCCTCTAGTATCTTCTAGATACTTCTCGGCTGCTATTGCTTAGCCGTTGCTGTTGGCTAGCCTAAGATACCCCTGTATCACGAATGCAGATTATCTACAATGTAACTGAGTATGGCAGTTCTGTAGATGTTAGGGTGGTAAAGTCATTGAGCGCATACCAATGATTTATGAGCGAATTTCGTCAACGTCACAGTTTCCTAATTAGCAAAAATGGTAGATTGGCAGTCCTAAGAGCAAGGGTTATGGGACTTTCAAAATGAAAGAGTAACTCTTTCATAATGAAAGAGTGTGAGCAAATGAGCAAATTTGCTTCCACTATGGGTAGAGAATGAACCACTTTCATCCACTTCTCTCCCAAAGTCTATCAGGTAATCTTTTATATGAAAGAGTGGGCGAAAAAGTACTCTAAACGGCTAAACATTAGCCGCTTGTGTAGAAATGAGCAAAAACGGCCAAATATTGGCCGTTTCTTTATTTGGA
The DNA here is from genome assembly GCA_023529015.1 of Papaver nudicaule. Classification (NCBI taxonomy): domain Eukaryota; kingdom Viridiplantae; phylum Streptophyta; class Magnoliopsida; order Ranunculales; family Papaveraceae; genus Papaver; species Papaver nudicaule. The sequence continues at coordinate 2,685 of JAJJMA010024263.1, forward strand.
TGCCCCAAAACGGCCAAACATTGGCCGTTTCTCTATTGGGATGGCCCAAAACGGCCAAACATAAGCCGTTTGCAAGTTTTTAAGTTTTTTTAAAGCTTAAATGTGGGTCCCAAATACTTTAAATAATAAAACAAATAATTTTTATTACCTTTTAATATTCATCATGGGTCCCGGCTCCAACAACAAATAAATTAAATATTATGTAGGTCCAATGTTTTTTTCTCTTTATCCTCACTACCACTCTATCCCATGGTCAGTTTTACACACTTTCACTAAGTCTCTCTTTCAAAATGAAAATGATAGAATGCAAAAGCACTCTACCCATAGCCCTTGCTCTAACAGAAGCTGCCAATTGAGGATTTTGTTCAACCAAACAGATTATGAACGAAATAGATCGGAGAAAGTAAGATTTCTGAAACATAAATTATAGTTTTACTAAAGAGGCCTCAATCCGATTTTATTCATTTTTGCAGAACACGTGTTCTTCGTGTCCCCTGATTGGAATTCTTCATTGGCTGTCTTAAAGGAAGCACCATGAGGTACTATGCATGACAGTCTATTTAATGAATCTACTGTCATGTGTGTGACATTTTATGCATATAAATCTCATGCGACGTTCACACCAATTCTTTTAGATTAAAAAAACATCTTTGAATTTATAATTTTTCATATTATTTTTTATTTTACCTTTTTTCTTATTTCCAACACACTTACCTATGTATTATTAATAAGGGTATAAGTTGTAAAAACTCGTCTTGATAGTTGCACTCCGCCTATAATTTGAAACATTGTTCAAATTCTGCGTATATAAATGAAATGGAGGGAGTATTTCTTAAATTGGTAGCTAGCTAAGTTTCAATATTTGTCTAGTTTGTCACTGACATACTACTCGTATACACAAATGGATAGAAAATTATCGAGAATATTAATTAGCTTCGTCGTTTTTATTCGAATTGTGCATGCAATAGTTTAAATGTAATTAACTATGCATCGGTATATGAATGTGGCGGCTCAAATTCCATTGTTAAAATTTTTCACAATTCAAAACTATTGAACGCTTCAATGTTCAAGAAATACACAAAAAAGAAAAACATTGTAGCTAGTAGACACCAGTAAAACCATAATACTGAACATACTTATTTTTTATCTATTTTTTTGGTGGCACTGCATGGGAGGTCGTCAAATTGGTTGCTGCAATGATTTCTGTTAGGGCATTGTCCGGTCAAACCCACTAGCGTTGGTATGTCAAGCTAGTTGTCAGTTTTAGGTGTCAAAACTCAATTCTTGATTTAGCCTACTAGAGTTTAGATTTCGGAAATGGGATATAGACAAAGTAGTAGAGACCTTGAAGACGAAGACTGTGAAGACAAAGAAGACATCAATTATTCTTCATCGACAAAAGGTTAGTAGGAGTTATGACTTTATGGATATTCTTCTATTTCTACTTTCTCTATTCTTTCGAAATATAGTCGACTACTTTAGTAGTGATAATAGCGATTGAGATCGTATTCTTGCGTAACATGGCTTTGTGTCATGACCAGTGTTTGATCCCACGAATACTGTGAGTCAAGAATGTATGAGATAGATTCGACACCATATGTCCATTGCAATGGTTTGCTTGCAAACTGTTAGTTGGATATGGATGAATCTAAAGGAGTACTCTTGACCAAAGAGTCCATGGATCACAGCTGAGGACGTTCTCACGTCTAAGTTCTGGCTCAGCCCAGTACTTCCAGCGGAATCCAGATTTGACCAAATTTGACCAGCAGACGGTTCCCGAACCGGTTTGTGTACCAGACACTTGGGAATTCTCCTGAGTTCGAGATGTCTAATTTTTTCACGTACCAGTACGTGAACCTGACGTGGATATGTCACTGGTTGTCGAATTTAGTGTATATTCTTTTAGAATTTCACTCTGAGTCAAATTCCAAACTCCTTTATCTCTTAGATGGACTTGTGTAAAACATAAATACCTTTTGTGTTCCATCTAACGATCCTCAATGAGTCAATAAGATAAGATTATCTCTGGTCTGTTGGATTTCTATCTTGAAGTGTTTTTGAGCCAACAAAACACTTGGCAGATAATTCTAAAAAGAATTCAAATTGAGATTAATCTCTATTACTTGGTTGGCAAGTTTAGGGTTTCCTTAACTTGTGGGACAAGTAATTGATTGCTTAATTAATTCCAAAGCAACCTATCTTATTGAGTGCTATAAATAGAGGTGTCTACGGACAAATACCGCAAGCATCAAGCATACGTGAAGGTCCTTAGGGAAGGTAACGTAAACTCTTTTCACTTCGGTGAACGCTTGTTGTGGTATAGTCATCCTCTATAGGTTGCAGCTCCTCTGGGAACTCCCCACGACTATAAAAGACTTCTCTTGAGAGTTGGAAAGCACAGGTAGGAGATTGAAACCATCTTTGGTTGAAATCGGATTAACCTGTAACCTTGGTAACCTGATCACGTTCTTGTCTATTCTAAAGTCCGTCTCTTCTGATATACGACTATTCAAGAACTGATACGTTACTCAACAAGGTTGGAAAGGTAGCAACCCACGGCTGCACTCGGTGTTGTAAGACCTAGTTGGCTCTAGTTATATAAGTTCCTTAAGTGGTTCTTCGTGTATAACTGAGGAGATTTGAATTGGGCATTGCTTACTTGGTTTGCGTGTCAGCCCTGATTCAAGAAGTAGATTTCCGTATGACCTGGATCTAGCAATCCGAAGGAAGTCATCTTGTTTATGGTAAACTGATAGAGGACAGTTACACCATAAGTCAACAGTTTGGTTTAAAACCCAGTATTGCTGACACAAGCCTTTGGCATCGGTCAAAGCAACTCCTAGGCCTGTAACGGACGTCATCTAGGGGAATCAAGTGCGTGACGATCTGTGGGGGATCCAGAGACGTAAGGAAGGCGACAGTAGCCAATTCGCTTGGAGGGCTTGAGTTGGTCTCTGCTACATCCCAGACCGAAGTCTTATAGTAGGCTAGTGTTTGTAGTCAGTTTGTACTGGGCGGTGTTCAAAACTGGACGAGGTCCCGAGGTTTTTCTGCAAGGCAGTTTCCTCGTTAAAAAACGTTTGGTGTCTCGTGTGCTTTTACTTTCCGCATTATAACTCTGATTTATAATTAAAGCACCAAGTAGTACGTTATTGCCTAACTGTCGAGATTACTCCAGTTAGAGGTTTGGATATTGATTTTTGAGATCGTCCAGACTTTTACCATAAGACTCACGAGCCAAAACGAAAAGTTGGTAGTATTTCGGTACCCCTTCTTTTTCAATTTCTGTTACTAATGGGTCTCAAGAACAACTTAATTCTTAGATTGAAAAAAGAATTTAAGGTCAGAGAAGATACTAAGAAGATAAGGAGGAATTTCTATTAACTTTTTCCTAAGAAATCAAACTAAAACAAGAAAAGATAAACACGTACAACACACATGTGAGAAAAGAAATGACCGTTGGGTCCGGCCACCCCATAGAGAATAGGCTACCCATAACCAAATAAGGACTGCAACTAACGTGTCCCTGTAAAATACCTAGTACTACCCCTCTACATCCTTACCCTCGGGGATGAACTCAAAGAAATGATGATGAATGAACTCCTTGTCCTCTCAGTTGACATCCTTAGCTGATAAATTCTTATTGTATTCGAACCTCAAATATATTCTGATTATTCATTTTGATCAATCTGGTATCTAAGACCTTAAGTGGAATGAACATTATCTCTCCTTCTTTATTCAATCCTCGTAGTTCCGTCTGAGTCAACATTCCAGTATTGAATTTCGCTTTGAGCTGAGAGACATGTATGGTGAGGTGTGTTTTGAATCCCGATGATATTTTTAACTTGTAAGCTACCTTTCCCACCTTATCAATCACTTGATATGGGCCAAAGAATTTAGCAGCCAGCTTCAAGTTCCTTCTTAACACACTAGATTGTGTCTACAAGGTTGAAGTCTCAAATACACTCAATCCACAAAATTGAAAGATCTTTCTAACCTCTGCTTGTCTGGTTGTTGTTTAATCCTGTGTTGAGCTTCTTTCAATACCTTATTAAACACCTGGCCTATGGCTTCTCTTTGTTGCACATGGTCTTCTGCTGTAGTACTGACGCCCAAATGAATAGAGGATACCAAATTGAGGAGAAGAATACCACAAAAGGCTTCAAAAGAAATTAATTTTAAACTTGAACGAAAATTAGTATTGAACCACCACTCAACTAATGGTAACCAAGATGCCCACTTAGTTGGTTTGATGCTTGTCACGCACCTTAAGCATGTTTCCAAATAAGCGTTAACCCTCTTTGTTTGTCTGTCTGCTGAGAATGAGAGGTTGTGCTTATGTGCAGTGAAGTCCTCATTTTATTTAACAAGGTTCGCCACAAATTACATAGGAAAACAGTGTCTCTATTAAACTATTGACTTAGGCATTCCATGGAGTATGAAAATTATGTCTAGAAATACCTTAACAATAGAAACAGTTGTATGGGGGTGACTAAATGCTGTGAAGCGGTTATACTTAGTAAACCGTTCACCACTAAAAATATTATCTCTCTTCCATCGGATTTAGGTAGTCCAAAACTGAAATCCATACTGGTGTGCATCCACGCCTAATCAACAACTAGTAAATGTTTCAAATGACCAGTTGGCAATGCAAGCCTTTATGTTGTTGACGAACATCAATTTCTTGAACAACTTGTAGAGTGTGATGTTTCTTTCCTACCTAATAGAAGTATAACTTGGCTTTTTAATAACTAGATTTGGTTCCAAAAAGTATATATGAAGCATGAATTGTAGACACGGCTTTTTCTCTTACTTCTCCTGAACCTCCAACATAAGCTCTTCCTTTAAATCTAATAATACCATGTTGATAAATAAGCTTTGTCCTCATTTTAAACAATCAACTTAGGAACTGACTTTTGTGCTAGAGAGTCCCCAGTATAGCTATCCTACACTTCCATCGGCCAAGAAGGTTGCAATCGAGAGATGGTGCAGGTTACCATCCATCTTCCCTGGAAACAAAGGGAGAGTGAGTGAAAGAGTGATTTAGCACCCATGGGAGAGTTTCCTTTTATAGACTTAGGTATAGATACAACTTGCAACAGTACCCATTTTAGGGTTAGGTAAAAATATCTAGTTACATTATTCCTATCACTAAAATTATCTGTACAATGAACTTTAACACCATGAAACTTATTGCAACACTCCCCCTCAAGCAGGTGCAAAAATATATTGCATACCTAGCTTGTCGAGCAAAGAATTTAATGGACGATTTGGAACACCTTTTGTCAGAATATCTGCAGTTTGGTTTTCAGTTATTACCAAAGGAGTGATGACAATCTCTTCATTCAACTTGTAATGACCCAAAACCTGGTCAATGACTATCGACTGGCCAGATGACATTTACGCCGCGGTTTGACCTAATTTATTAGAATTGAACGCAAAGCTTAGTAATTAATGAAAAATAATAAATTAATAATTTGTGTATATTAGTAGAGTTCAAAGAGAAGAACCAGGGTTATTTTTTTTAGGAAAATGAGAGAGTAAAACTTAGAGAGAAAGAGTGTCTATTCAGAGATTTACATGACGGTATAGTCCATAGAGTAAAAGGTTAGTAGTGATGTAAAAGACATGAAACAATGGGCTAATTTCAAAACAGTCATACTTTCCAAACATGTTTTACAGATCAGTCATACTCTTAAAACTAGTTTACAAAACAGTCATATGACATCCGACTTAACCAAAATGAAAAAAACGTTGAAAATTTCTTCCTAACTTACCCTCCCAGTTAACTCAACCACACCCAGAACCCTGAACTGAACCTTGCCTGAACCCTGAAACTCTGTCTGAACCCTGCCGAACCCTGAAACCTGCCTGAACCCCGAAACCCCAGAACCTGAAAACCCCAGAACCAGAACCCTGAACCCAAAACCTGAAACCCTAGAACCAGAACCTAAAACTCCACAGCCACCTGAACTGAACCCTATAGCCACCTGAACCACCACCACCACCACCACCACCACCACCACCAATTAACATTATTAACAGAAACAAAACTACCAAAACCACCAACTACTAACAAAACTTCAAATTACACATACAATAGTGAATTTATGTCTTGTAATTTCAAATACACATCCTAATTAACTTCAATTTACATACATAACATTCGATTGAAACATAAATTAAGGTTTTCTTAAAAAACAAACCCCAAATTTTATAAATTAGGGTTTCAGAAATAATCTCAAAATTGAAATTATATTTATAGAAATGATTTTATACCTTCATCATCCCCAAAACCATCACCAACAACGGCAACGCCACCACCCCATTCTTCAACAATAGCACCAGCTCCACAATCTCAACAACAGCGCCACCACCACAACAAAATCACATGTAACTCCATAAGCATCTCCATCAAAAAATCCAACTTCATCACTACCTGTTGTGTCTCTCCCAAACCAGCCGTTGTTACCCCAACATCACCACCACCGCCAACAAGCCCTAAACAGTTGCAGAGAAGAGGAAAAAAGAAGAAGAAAAGAGAGAAAGTTGCGAGAAAGAAGTAGGGTTTTGGTCTTTTCATCATCTTCTTTCTCCCCCTACACCAGCCGCTGCTACCACAACATCCGCACCACCGCCAACAAACCCTAACAGTTGCAGAGAAGAAGAAGAAAAATCGAAGAAGAAGAAAAGAAGAAGAAGAAGACTAAGTGGTAAGGTAATAAAGGGTATTTTATCCTCCCATTTTCAGATCCAACTGTTGATCTATCCTCGAGCCACGTTTTCCCTAGATGTCTCACTTAAATAAAGGGTATTTTGGTAATAACTATACCTGATGACGTGGAATGAAGGGCAGTCACGATATTTCGCCAGCTCCGTTAGGTGACACCTCGCAGTTAACGGCCGTTGTTTCCTCAACTAACGGATTTGTGACTGATTTATAATGTAGTTTTAAAAGTATGACTATTCTGTAATTCATGTTTCAAAAGTAGGACTATTCTGATATTAATCCTAAAACAATTAGAAAGATCAAGGATGGTGGAGTAGTAGCGGCTGATTAGCAAGTGAATTTACAAATGACATGGAGAATTTATAGTCTTATTTAATTGAGGTAAGATCATCACTATGTTCTCTTTTGGATAGTAGTGAATATATGTGTTTGGAATTCATAATTAGTGCACTGCCTTGGGCTAAACTGGTAGTGTTAAGTAACATGATATTATTTGTTGGATTTATATCAACCAGAAATGATTTATTAATCTCAATAGTAGACCCAGTCATATTAACCAGTGAACTAGCCAACCTAGAGAATTATTCCTAACTAGATACATTAATTCAGTTTACAAGCAGATTTAGTTGATTATGTAGTATTTAAGATGTATTTGAGTGTGTTGGTTGTGTATTTGATTTTTCTGTGTGTGTTATTTTTTTTTAGTCCGATACGAAGCGCGAGTACATGCATGATGAATCAGTGTGAATGGGTATGCGTGGGTTGTCGTCAATTAAGGTGGGAATCGATAACGAAACTCTCTTGTATTCATTATTGTGATGTTTTTCATGGCCATTTGCTGGTATGTTGGCGGTTCCTCAATATTACGGGCATGGACTGCCCGATTTATAGACCTATTATGGTATGAGGACTTCCTCATGTTTGCCGGTATGGAATGGTGCCGAGGCACGAGCTTTCCCGTTAGTATTATTACTTTTATTATCTAGAGGACCTGTTAACATGCTGGTGCATGCGTTTCCGCCGTTTTCATCGAACTTGCATTGTTTTTCGAATCATTTTAGTGTTTGCTTGAAAGTTAGTTATTCTTTTCTGCTGAGCACCCTTTTTAAGGATGATGTGCTCACTCGTTTCCCACTCCAATTTCAGATATCAGGTGCAGTTGTGCTCGGGAAGACGCGTCGGGCTGGAAGTTTTCTTTTCTTTTGCGTATCTTGATTGTATTTACTATGTATTCTTTGTTTGAGAACCAACACACTACCGTATATGTATCACTAGAGAGGTATTTCATTATCTATTTTCAGAGAGGGTTGTAGTTTTGGGTTGACCTTCATCTGGAACATGTAACTAGGTGCTTAAATCGATGTATTAGTTCATTAATGCCTCGTAGCTTAGAGTATGCGCTTAGGGTTGTAAGCAGGTGGTTTAGGCGGGGCCTTACACAACTTCTCCCTGATGAAATGTCCATCCACCTCCACATACTTGGTTCTGTCATGTTGGACTAGATTGTGGGCAATGTTGATGGCGACCTTGTTGTCGCAATATAACTTCATAGGACTTGTAAGGCTGAAACCAATCTCCCTCAACAATATTCTCAACCGAAATAACTCACAGATTTCTTAAGACATAACTCTAAACTCCGCTTCCGCACTAGACCTAGCTACCACTGACTGTTTCATGCTGCGCCAAGTTATTAAGTTTTCTCCCACAAATGAATAATTGCTAGAGGTAGATCTGTGATCAATCACTGAACCTTCCCAGTCACCATCAGTATATGCCTCAACTCACATGATTATTCTTAAAGAATAACAATCCTTTTGTTGATGCAGACTTTAGATATCGAGGAATCCGATACACTGCATCCATATGTGTCTTCCATGGAGCATGCATAAACTGACTTACTACACTTACAAAATACACAATATGAAGCATGCATAAACTGACTTATTATACTTGAAAAATACGTTATATCAGGATCACTGTGAGACAAATAGATTAGCTTTCCCACTAACCTTTGATTTGTCAACCGGAATGTTGTTGTATATGCCTCAACTCACATGATTATTCTTCGAGAACAACAATCATTTTGCTGGTGAAGACTTTAAGTAGCGAAGAGTCCGATACTGCATCCATATGTGTCTTCCGAGTAGCATGCATAAACCGACTTACTACATTACAAAATATGCAATATCACGATGAGTGTAAGAAAAATAAATTAGCTTTCCCACTAACCTTTGATACCTCTCTTTGTCAACCGGAATTTTTCTTGGTGTCTGCACCTAACTTCTGATTTGGTTCAACAGTTGTATCAATGAGCTTGCAACCCAACATTTATATCTCGTCTAGGAGATCCAACACATATTTCTTTTGGGATATAAGAATTCCTTCTTTTGATTTTGCACTTCGATTCCTAGGAAATAGCGCAAGGCTCCTAGGTCATTTATCTTGAATTCCTTAGACTATGTTATCAAACTTAGGCATATTATACTTTGTTTCTCAAACATTCACATTAATGCTTATTGTCTACGTAGATGAAATTGTGATGACAAAGGATGATGAGGAAGAGATGGGGATGTTTGAAATAGGATGTCCAGTAGAATAACCGTATCGAATTGGAAGTTTACGAATACGAGTAAGATATCTAGAAGAAATATGATCTTCTTCCACAACATTTGTGGAGCCATCAAATGGAATATCATTATCATTGATAATTGAAGTTGTTTCAAATAAAATCGTAGAATGTTCTGGTTCATAATTACTTGTCACCAGAGTAGACAATTGACGAGGCAAAGGAAGAGGGGCCTTGTTTCTTCGTTAGTAAATCTTGAGCCGAGTAGTCACGACCAGTGGAGTAGTATCACTTTTCTAACTTATGTTAGGTGTTGAACATAAGTCATATTGAGGTTGATCTTCACCACATGTACTCTCCCACTGAAGAGAAGTCTCAACCTTTGAGAAGTAAGCGTTATCTTCACAAAAGGTTACATCTAGATACAAGAACTTTCCGTAGAAGGATAACAAAATTTGAAGCCCTTTTGAGTAGCTTAGTATCCTAAGAAAACACACCTAATAGCCTTTGGATCTTATTTACTCTTTCCCTGTTTATGGAATTATCATAAGAAACACATCCAAATAATTTTTGTGGAATACAAACAAGAGGTTCAAATGAAATACCAAGAGAAAAAACATCAACAGGTGTTCGAAATTCAAGATATCAAGAAGGCATCTAATGTAACAGTATGAATAACATCTCCCAAATACAATTTTGGCACATTCATTGTGAACAACAATCTTCTGGTACCCCCTAACAAGTAACGATTTTTATGCTCAACAAACCCAATTTGCTAAGGGGTATCAATAAAAGAGGTTTGGTGGACAATTCCATGTTCTAAAAAATAAGAAGATAGACCTTGTTTTAGGTACTCACCTTCAAGATAAATCTTAATGCTTAAATTCTAGTGTTAAATCGAGTAAGGACAATTTTATGAAAAATCATGAAAACAAAGTGGACATCAGGTTTATATTTTGGTAAGTTGGCCCATGAGACTTGAGAGTAGTCATCAATGAAAGTAACAAGACAACGGGAACCAGAAGAACTAATGAGACACCAAGCATCACTATGTATAATAGCAAAACGAAATAAACTTCTAGTCATACATGAAGGATATGAAACATGGTGATGTTTAACTAACTCACATACTTCACAATGAAGTATATATATATATCAAGCTATGTTGTGAAAGGCGAGCAAGGCACTTGAAAAGGCGCACAAGTCGCAAGGTGAACGGCTCGCATCACCATAGTTCCACAAACAAATGTGCTAGCGCCTTAGTTGAGCGCATCAGGCCCCTTTGGCGTATCGAAGAAGTTTGAGGCGCCAAGAAATGTGCCCAAGGCGTGATGCATGCGAGAAATTTTCAATTTTTTAGGTTTTTCTGTTTGATTTGATGAAGAGTATATTTATGAAGATCTTATTTCTATATATAAAACAAATACTAAAACCTATTTTTATAATTATATTGGAGGCTAATCTGAATGTTTCTTTCCATATTTGATGGTTAATTGAAAGTTAATTGACAACTAGGAGGAGAATAATAATTTTAGTTTTTATTGATTAGATCACGTTAATTAGGAGAATAATAATAATTCTATTTAATCAATAATCTTTTGATTCCTTTTTTGAATGTTGATTGGCAACTAAGGAGAAGGTTAATGCTAAAATTTTGTGGTGATTGACAACTAATGTTAGTAAAATTAGATACCGTTAAATGTTTCTTTCCATGTTTGGTGATAAATATTTATAATTATATTATATTAAAGATTAAATCAATTACTATAAGTAAGTGGAAAACATAAAAGCTAGGAATATAGTTACATAGCCATTAGTAGATTAATAATTCTCTTAAATGTTAATATTATGTTTCCATCTTTGGTAGTTGATTGGCACCTAACGTTTTTCTTGATTGAGTTGATTGGCAAATAATCGTAATTCGTGATCTTTATCTTCCTCTTCCTTATTGTTATTGTTGTGTTCTGTTCTACTGGTCCATCTTTTGATATATGATGATTTTTCAAAGCATAACCCGAACATAGATATATAGTGTGCGAGGCGAAGTCTTAGTCGCGCCGATGCGCGAGGCGATTGGCCTAGCGCATCGCCTAGCCTCGCGCATCACACAAGAGATCCCTCGCCTCGAAAGTAAAGCTGATAGGGTATAATGACCCCTGCATTAAGCATCTCCTGCACCAATTGTTTAACAACTTCTTCCTGCACATATGAGATCATGTAAGGCCTCTTGTTAGTGGGTGTTGATAATGGTTTAAGGGGAATGTTGTGACAATAAGTTCTGGTTGGAGGTAAGGTAAGGTAATTGGTTCATGGAAAAATTGAATGTAAGATTTTAAAATGAGATTAAGGGTTTCTTGGGTTTTTAGGTTTGGATCAATGACTGAGATGGCATATGTAAGTAACTAATTAGCTCGTGTTTGTTATTCTTGAAATACTGATAAGTACCACCTGACATCATGGATGTACTAGATGTATTATTAGCACTAGCTAACATCTCAATTTCATCTGTTTGAAATCAAATTTAATTTACTAGACTTGTCTCCTTCTTCCAATCCACTCCTAGCACTATATGACATTCTCCCAAAGCTAATAACCTGACACCAAATTGGAAGTTATGTCCCTGCATACACTGTTTAAATTTTAAGCACTTAACATCACTTAAAGGTTCATTACCATCAGTTACAGCCACAAGAAATGTTGCAGTTGGCTCTACAAATGGACTACTCTACTTGGCTATTTCTAGATCCAAATATGTATGTGTGCCAAGACTATCCACCAAAATAGTAATTTCATATCTATTGATTGGCATGCCTTGGATTTTGATAGTGTTATGGGTAATGTAACTGGACAGAGCATGAAGAGAGATTTTCACTTCTTCCCCTGCATCTTGTATTTGTGGAGAGTATGTGGGTGACTCCTCTTCAGAAGTAGCTAATTCTTCACCATCTCCAACCAACATGAAGAGTAGATGTTTGATGTATTTGTGCCCTGCTTTATGCACTTCATCACAGTTGTAACAGAGACGTTCTCTCGTATGGCTCTCATCTCAGCATATGACAATTTCTCAATTGGTGGCAGTTTGGGGCTGGTGCTATGTCTTGGAGATGGTGTACATGACTTATTTGGTGTACCTAAACTAGGAGTTCTGGTGTGAGGAATGTTCAATAGTGGTAGTTTTGCCCTCACTAAATAGATGGCATGCTTAAAGTTAGTTGGTAGAACATTTGCACAACCATCCACCTCCTCTTTCAAACTAGTTATGAAGTCGGATGTAAAATATTCTTCTGTGAGTTGCTTGTTTTTAGCAATAAACTCCTCAAGTAACTATACTCCAATGTTATACCCTCCTGACTCAGTTTATTGAATTCCCCAATAACTCTTGAATTAATAAATCTAGAAAAATCTTCCCACTTGATTACATGATAATCTTAAAACCACACGACAGTTTTCCCTTCTAAATAGAGTGAAGCCATCATCACGTTTTGTTCTTCATCCATGACATGTAACTGAAAATACTTTTGACATTATTGAACCCAAGATCTAGGATTATTTCATCGAATCTAAGGAATTCAACTTAGGTTCACCGTAGAGTTAGTTCCAGAAGATGGATAAAATAATCAATCTCCAGGAGTTTCCTTCTTCACCAGTCGATCCCCTAAGGCCCTCATCTCGGAAATCAACAAGTGTGATAAAGAAGTCGTCACACTGTGTCACACTATCAGTTATCTCAATTGTAAGATTATCCTTAATATCATCCACCTTCTTAGATAAATCTTCATGGTTCTTCGTCAGGGCGATGAACTTCCATTGAATTTCATTTATGTCTTTCTAGTTCACCATAGTACTAGATCTCAGAATGAGAGCTCTGATACCACTTTTTATGATCTATGTTACAAATGTGTCCTGGGAACAACTCAATTCTTAGATTGAGAAAATAAATTAGGGTTAGAGAGAGACTAAGAAGACTAGGAAGAATTTATATTAATTTTTTCATAAGAAAACAAATGACAACCGTAGTGGTTTTTATAATGAAGAATCAAACTAAAACAAAATATATAAACACGTGCAACACACACGCGAGAAAAGAAATGACCTGGTGTCTGACCACTCCATAAAGATCCACCCCATTACTAAATAATAACTACAACTAACGGTCCCTGACAACTGCACGGCTCCTTGCAAGCTTCTCTGTTATATGGTTCTCCGAAACAATTAAACATCAGGTATCTCTCTCTCGCTACTGAGCAGTGCTCAATTTATAAAGTATACTAACCTTTTGATATTGCATGTTTACTTATATAAACGGTATGTTGTGTGTGACGTTGATCATGACATGCATAGGTTCGTTACAAATTGAAATGGTTTTTGGACCTATGCTAGATTCCTTATTTGATCATTTTACCGGCAAACGGTAATAGATTCGTTATTTGGAATCTAGGTTGTTGAATTAATGTCTTTATATTGTTATTAATATTATCATTTTAACTAATTTTTCTGATCTTCAAATTCATAAATATATCTTATTGCAACTCAAATTCCATAGCACATTATGCACTTATATATTCTGGATTTGCTATAGGCCAAAACATTTAAAAACTCATCTTCAAACAATTTGCCTAACTCCTAATCATGAAGATTTAGCTAGTAAACCGTGAAATAGAAAGTATGATCATTAGTTTTTGTTTGTTCAACCTAATATAGTGTTTCTTCTTGGTTGTGTAACCATTGTGGTTCTTATACTTGACTTCAGGTATTAATTCCACACGCACAATAGGTAGAAACAAAATTGAGTTAAATCTTAGCACTTGAATTGCATTTAAATGCGCAAAAGACTATGAAGATCCTTGAGAAATTATACAGATTGTGTTAGAAAGAATGGTAGTCATATTCGTCAATTTGTTCCCTGTGTGTAGTTTTTTATGTGTTGTCTAAATTCATTGAAGCACAAGTTTGAATGAACAAAAATAAGGTAGGAAGAAGGGTCTCTTTTGTTCTTTCCCACATTTATTTCTTATTTGCTGAAAAAATACGTATGAACTATGTTTCTCTTGCAGCAACGTTCTGTATACTATGAGTATAACATTTCATCTCTACACTTACATTAATTGAGATGGTATAAACTTTTAATTATGAGGATTAAGCGAAATAATGGGACAACGTAACACAATTGTTTATTTGTATCTATTTTTTTTCTTAATTCCAATTTTGTTTTCTTAAATTGGACACAAAACAACTATATACAAAGAACCATATTAATGACTATGAATAACCAATATTTCTTAAACAGTCTATGCAATACCTATATAAGTCATCTTCTTAATCTTCATTTCTCTCATACATCAAGATATTCTCTTTGTTTTTTCTTTTATTATTTTGGTTTTCTTTTTTATCTCCTGAAGTCGACTCTCTATTCATCTTACTGAGAAATGGCAGATCTACTAGTCAAGCAAGAAATGGGCGAGGTGTCAGTCAAGCAAGAAATGGCGGAGGTATCAATCAAGCAAGAAATGGGCGATGTATCGGTCAAGCAAGAAATGGCAGATGTATCAGTCCTCAAGCATGAACTGACTGATCTCCTTGCTGAAAACTTCAAGAATGTATGTATATAACAAGTAAATTTTTACTAGTGATTGATCTTCTAATTTTATTGATTTTACTTGGATAAATATTGATCTCCAGAGAAAAAATTTCAGTTATGGATATTGTTAATGGGAGAATGTTGCAACGGTTAGTAACGTAAGTTGTACTTGTTGATGATCGCAGGGTATATTGGGAAACCAATATAAATTGATTCAAAATTTACGCAGTGATGACGCTTGGTTTATTGTGGTTGCACTAAAAATGTTTTGTAACGATACAGAACAAAGATTCAGAGAAATTGATGAGAAACACATGTGATAATTTCGAACACACTATTTTGTAACATTATTTTTCGTTTTCATTATTGCTCATACTAACTTTTCTTGTTCAATGGGCAGGAAACCTTACATGGATATAATTGCAATCCCAATCTATGTTGAGCTTATAAAAGGAAGTAGTTTATGGTACGTAGTATGAAAATTTATTTACATAGCTCAAAATAATAAATTAATTTATGATCTAATTTATTGACAAGATATATGCCATTAGAAAAAAAAAGTAATTAAATCAAGGTTATGAATTGTTTGTTGTGGGCGTTTCCATGCTACGTAAACAGTGATTGCACGCGCTAGTTGAAAATCGTCAAATATCTTGAAGTCAATTTTGTATTTGTAACTAAATCTTACTTGTGCTATTAGTATTTTGTTATTATTGCTTTGTATGGAAATATTTGATACCATTTTAAGATTGCTTTAACTAAATATCGAGATTATTTTTGCCTTTTCTTTTTGTGAGTAGGAAAAACAACTTGGTCTTCATCTCATAACTCAAAACAAGCAGTTTTCATTGTTTATTTTCTTTTATACATACCATTACTAGCTAAACGAAAGTTATATTCTGAGAAACTCTTAATCTCTTGATTTATGTGGTGTTACAGTGTGGGATCAGATAAGTTAACTGAGGCTTGTCGTGGTTTTATGCGAAATAGCTATACGAAAAACATATTAGGGTATGCATGAAGCGCCTTCAATCTTCATACTCTGGCGTGTGAATTGTGATTGATATCTCTCTTTGTATTTTACTCCTTTTACATGTTGATATTTTTCTTTAGGTGTCAGAAGGCAATGACGGTGCTTATCCGTGAGTTTAATCGTGTAAAAGATGTATTTCAAAAAATTATCGAGGTAGGTCATTAGTAAAATACTTTGAGATCTTTAAATTTTGGGTAAATATTTTCTAGCGACACCAAGTATAACATCCATGCACAGGTCTTTCAATGACATTTGTATAAATTGCTAATAAACTTGTTATTAACAAGGTTTGGTAGTTATCGACACAACACAAGAAAAAAACAATGACTTATACCTACATTAGAGATTTGTTCCCTATTCTCCTTTTTATTTCAAGGTTTACTCTTGACACATGACAGTACAATAGCATTTCTCGATCTTAACATGTCTATTCTTTTTCCCTCATGTCATGTACTTTTTTAATGTAAAGCTAGAGTGAGGGATCAACATTCTGTCTGGGGCAGGACCGGAACCAGCACCACCAACTTACAACATCTAGCACATTCGCCATCAATTTTCTTGCAAGTGCATTGTTTCTTTTGGTCTACTTTTTACCTCCTATGTTGAGGTCTTATTGTCTGCTCTTTACATTGACTTGTAATCGTGCACAATCCTTTTAATCGATAATACAACTTTGTATTATAAAGGGGGAAAAAAATCCTTGAAAACTTTGAGCATTTAGTGTCTGTTATCCTCTTTTCCTAGTCTCTCCTTTACTATATCCTTTTCGAAGAGAAACCTTTTAGTTACAAAACAACTTTGCTAGGTTGACAGCTAAAGAACAACAAGCTGCTATTATCATCTTAATCCTACGTCTAAAAGAAAGCCAAACCTTTTCGAGTGAACGTAGTCATTGACTTGAATTACAAACCCTCGAATATCAAGCACATAATATAATGCTGGGGAATTGCTGTGACGCCTTTCGAAAAACCTGAGTTCTCGGTTATGGTTAAAAACTGTTCTTCATTCTTGTAATTTTGAATAAATCTAGTAATAGAGCATCAATCATTCAATGTAGTATGAATTTGAATTCAAGAACATTTACAACACTTCTGGCTTCTATCACATTAATGAGTCAATATTCTCACAAAGGATATTATTCTCCACGGCTTACAACTAATTTGAATTCAAGAACATTATACCAAATTGTGCGACAATAAACACTAAAATGAATTATTGTACCAGCAATTAATATTCATTTTTTTTCCAAAATTAAACTTTGTTGATATGGCATCTTAGACTAGCCATCAGAATTGAGTAAGTAAGAAATAATATACTTACGTGGAAAAGCCCCACTGTCCACTGACAGGCAAAGAATATACAGTTGAGGGAAAAACTGATCTTGGCCATAAGGCCCATAACTAGCTGAATTATTAAGTCTTTTTCTATTTACTAGTATGGTGGCACGCGCGATGCGCGTGCTTTCCCCTTCTCTCCCATAGGCACAGTGATTCACCGCAGATCTAAATTGCACCACAAAGTGCATCCAATTTTGATGTGCCTTAGTTGCACCAAAGAGTTAGTGCAGGTATCACTTCCGCCATCAAACAATTCATAGCCACAATGCACATGTAGCCCACGTGGAAGGCCACCCAATTGACTTCAACAGTCCAACTAAAAAAGGGCATTTCCGGAATGTACACGGTTGAATACAAACCCTATCCTTCCTCTAATCTTGTCATTTTAGTTTTTTCATTCTTGCTTGCGCAGCTCAGTGGCTCTCCCTCATCTGTCTGACTATCTCTCTTATCTAAACACACACGCAACAAAACAAAAAAAAATAAAATCAAGAAGCATGGTGAAGGCTTTTTTTTTTTTTAATAGATAATCCAGGACTAAGCCTGAGGTGTTACAGAGCAGATAAAAACAAACAAACCAAACTAACATACAGGACAAAGTGACTCTTCTCCAGAACCAGGTAATTCTTCTCCGTTAACAGAATCTTAGTTATAGGAATCATGGGTAACCAGTGACAGGAGCGATAACGCCCGATATACGGAGATAGTAGTAACAGTAACACCCGTTTACATGCGGGAGAGCTTGGATCGTTGAAGCTAGATCCACAACCCTAGTAACAATTTTAATTTGTACCTGAAGATCCTGACCTTCCAAGAAAGATTTATCAGAATCATTCCCTGACGTGAAACAAAGAGCTCGCCGGAAAAATTGTCGGAACTCTTGAACCTGCCGGAAACCATCATCACCAAACTTAGGGTAAACATCGAACAGATCGTGACCCAAACATAAGAATACCATCACAGAGGAGATTACAAGACCCAAAGACAAAAGAAATAAAACTGCCCTGAAAGATATCAGATCTAGTCTAACCAAAGTTTCATAAAGAAACAAAGGATACATCACTAAATCGAGAGCAAGAAAGACTAAAAATGATAACAAAACATAACTAAGAACAGAAAAGAAAGACGATCTGCTCAGAGTTGCCGGAGTTGACGCAGTTGCTGCGACTGAGACTTGGATAGAAATTGGATCTGAAAGTGATGGTATACCTTGACTGCTTCTCTTCATCAGAAGGAGAAAACAAATCTGCACCATAAAACCAAAGACAACAACCAAGACTAATCTAGAAAATGCAAAGATCACACCGCAAAGAACTCAAAACAAACTAAAACTAGTGAGAAAAAAACAGAGCAAGAGAGGAATAGTTTAGAAAGGTTGGGTTGGACCGTTGGAGATTGATCTGCCCAGATCTGCTCGTAGGAGCCGATCTGAGCAGAAACGACGCTCAAAAGGTAAGGTTTTCCGTCCAACTTTTTTTTAGCATGGTGAAGACATAATGGGTTAAGACCTATATATCTGTATGAGTTGAAAAGCTTCAGTTAATTGATCTATATGTATTCGATTGGAGTTTATGTAGGAAGACAATAATTCTGGAGAGTTCTGTTGAGATTTCCGGTGAAAGAGATAGATGAAGATGGATGATTCTAGAGAAATTTTTTTCTTTCTTTTTTAGGATGATTCTGGATCACTAACGGTGATTTTGTAAAGGAGATTGTTTCATGTTCAGTTTTGTAGATGAAGTTACCTTAATACCCTCACCAATGTATGTAAATTGTAAATATATTCCATATATGCAGTGGTATAATCGTCTAAAATTTTTACAGCTTCACTAAAGGGTCTTCCCTTTATATAATAGAATAGATAATATACGGGCTAAAACAAAAACAAATAGCGTACTAGAGATTTGATGGATCGAAGTTAAATGAGACACTTTTTTCTACTAGAGAAGTAAATGAAACAAATACCATAGAAAAAATGAAGTCGTGCTAACAACTCAAATCATTTCAAGTATTAACATTTTATAAACGGCCCATGATCAACCATGTGTTCGATAATACACCCCATACCTTACCAAATCATATAGAGAAGAAATGTAAAAAGAGATAACAACGAAAGAATAAGTGAAGAGAAAACTCATTTGTTTTTACGTTACGTGTATCTATTACACTCTCTTGTTTGTTTGTTTTTTTTTTTTTGCAGCCAAAAGAAGGCATAAAACAGAAAACATGAATAGTCCCAAGCTCCATCAATATTTTTGTTGGAAGCTGACGGTATGGAAATGACCCACTCGCCCCATGACATAACAATGATTTTAGCGAAACTCCACCAAAACCGATAAGTAAAATTAGGAGGGACTAATTATAAATATTTTTTTATAAATACTACAAACATTAAAGAATTGGTAAAAACAAAAGAGGTGGGAGCCACCCTTGGCTCCCACTTAGCTCCGTCCTGACCGCCTCTCACAATCAGAGTGCACCCCACCAGTCTAGAACCGATAGGGGACCCTTCCATTACAAGAGGCAGTTTTCTTTTAACGGGTCTGTTAGAGTTAGTTGAACATTATCTGATGATTGTAATGGCTGGAGCTATGAGTTTTACTCATTAAGTACTTGATCGGACTCTGATTAGATTTTTAATTCTGTTTATTTTTTATTTTGTTGAGGTTTAGGTCATGTCTGCTTCCTTTTCTATTTTTCTTTTTTCTCTTCTTAGTAAATTCTCCAATTGGGTCTAAAAAGAAATAAAAAAATCTAAGATCGTGCAAGGTAACAAAATCATTTCTTTTTTGGAAACAAAAATTTGAAATCTGTATTATTAATGAGATTTCTTTTTGTTTGATATTCAAATCTTCAGTTCAATGCAAGGTTTGAAAAATGGATATTTTTGAGAAAATAAATTAGGCAGTTAAATCAGTTAAGCCTCTGTAGTGTGCCTGTGAAGGCCACATATACCCTTCTCTAAATAACATCGTAAAATAGCTAATAGTGGAAGTTTCCAGAAATGTTTTTCCTATTTTCACACCTGTTATAATTGTTTTTCTAAAGTATATTTTCAGATTTTTTTTCTTGTGAAAAACATTGTAACGTGCGTGTTTTAGAATTGATTTTAGGTTATAACGAACGATCGTTGTAACTTTTAACAAACATTTATTTTTACTTTAAAACAAAATTTTCTATATCAAAATTTTAAAATTATAACTAAATTTTGGAAAAGAAAATGTTCCATGAAAGTCCTTAGGTTTATACATTAAAAGAAACCGAAAGAAAAAACGTTATATAGGGTTGTTTTACTAGGGTTTTACATGGTATAGTATGGTACGGTTTGGGCATAACTAAAACCAAAACCAAAACCAAGAGGGACGGTTTTAGGATTTTGAAATTGTACCGTACCATCTTAAAACGGTTTGGTACAAAACCGAATTGTAAAGGTTTGGTAAAAAAACCGTTGGTTTTTGAAAAATCAAAAGCTTTATTTGCGAATTTCGAACATAAATCTTCAAAATCAAGCAAGAATATAGGGAGAGAATGGTATATCATATTTTTGTATCGAATTTTATAATCGAAAATGGTCTAGCTCGATTGAAAATTGTGGTAGTGGTGGGATTGGTGGTTAACTATAAGACAAAGGAGAAGAAAGATAAAAAAAAGAGGTGGTATAATTTGTAAGGTGGTGGTGATTCGATGATGGTAGTGGTGTTTGAATGTTAGAACTCAGAAGTGGCGACTGCAAAGAAGTGTGGGTAGAGTGAAGTTAATATGAGGAGGAATAAGGTTCAATTTTTTTTAAAGGTATAAAATGAACTGACAAGATTATATTAACCAATGATTTTCGGTTTGGTTTTGAGGCTTCACCATTACCAAACCAAAATCAACGATTTTTCACATTATTAAAACCATCCCATACCGCTGGATATATGGTACGGTTTCGGTGTATGCCTATACGGTTTGTGCGGTGCAATTTTAAGGTTTTACCAAAACATGTACAACTCTAGTTTTATCATACCCGTTATAATCATTATATATAAATTTTTAACCATTATTTATTTTATCTTATCTAATTATTATAACGACCCTTATTTATTAACAACCATTTTTATTTAAAAATTAATAATTTCGTTCCTAGCGTGCCCACACTCGTTAATACGCGTAAAGTTGAGTTCAATGTAAGTATGAAACTGTGTTTGGAAATTAAATTGCGAAAAAGATTGTATATGTGGTAGGAGTGATTCTTGGTTGACCAAGTTTGTCTCGTAAAACATTCCGAGAAACAAATCTAATGCTAGTTTGGGAAGCCATTTTTCAATTTGATTTGGGATAAGTAATTGATAATGTGAGTCACATGATTTCTCTCACTTGCAATTTACCTTGGGTAAAACCCTCGGTCAATCTAGCATTAGTGTTGTAGTAATGTTAGTTGTACATTTGTCAATATGAAGGTATAACATATTTTGAATGCAAGGGGCAAAGCCAATAATAGTTTTATGAAATAAAATTCAAACATAAAGAACGATAAATCAGCGAAGAGCAAAGATTTAATATGTGCAAGTTCTAGGCGATCACCCCTTGATGGTCCACCCTTGATCAAATACGTAAATAAGTGGTGTTTTAAATCGAAGTTTAGTCTCCGAAAACCCTTCCAAAGGGCTAATGTTCAAGGCTATTTAAATCCTGGAATACACCTTGAAATCCAACCTTCTCGCAAGAACGGAATTATGTTCTATAAAAACAAACAAAGCATGAAGTCTACTTTGAGCTCCAACAATTTTAGGAGCACTAAGTGAGAGTCACCTTCTCTAGTTGAGAAAGAGCAGAGACCAAAATTTTTAGTTGCGAATTGACCTCGTCGATGTTAATGGAATGCAACCCTTGATATACTTCCTGCAAAATAATTTACAAACAAAACACAAATTCAGCGGTTAGTTGAGTTATACAATCGCTCTTTGAAATGGTCCACTCTCGGCCGAAATTATGCAAGTACTCTTTGATGCCATGCCGTCCTTATAAATATAGCAATTGCATATACTCTATCTCGTTATCTCATGCATTTTCTAAAAATCAGAATACATTTCACTCTCTATTAACAATCTTTTCTCTAAATTTAAAACAAATGATGAAAACGTGATCTTTCTTCTTTTTTTTCGAAGGACATAGGCTAAAATTATATTGAGAAAAAGGGAAAAGGAAATAGATTAGGGGCGCCTAGGCGAAGCAAAACGGAGGGCAACCAGCTAACTCTAACATGAAACAAAAACAGAAAGAGAAGGCAAACAAGCCAACATAACCAATCTACTACAACCAAAAGACACAAAAAACAGAACAGGAAAAAGCCTTTTTTTAAACCAAAAACAAGACCACAAGACTCAAGAATCTAAGAATTTCTTCTTCATGTGAGATCTTTGCCCTCTTCCATAAATTTCCTTATTGTATTTGTAAGGGCTTCCATTCTTAACATTCCATTGGATTTTATGTAGTTCTCTTTCTCTTCTCATCATTTCCTTATCCTCGCAAGTCATAGATTAGATATTTCTCTCAAAATCATGATCTTCTTTACTTTTACCAAAAGCTTCAATAGGAACTCTAACTGCAGCTGAAGCTTTCATCGCTCCCACCCTATCAATTGGAAATATGTTTTCTTCAGTAAAACCATTGGTACACCATAAAAAAAAAGGTTTTTCTTAGGAGAAGGTTGAAGCTTACCCTTTGATTGAGATGAGTTCTTTATCCTTTCACTGTAGTCCAAGTTCCTTGATCTCCTTTATCCAGTTCAGAAGTCCAAACCTCAGAAAACCAAAAAAATTGTTGTCTGTGACAACAACCTTCCGAGCATTCTTCTCCTTGACTAGTCTCATCTCCCCGTTCTCAGCAATTGAAACACCACCAATTGTAGTTTACTTAACTGAGCTAGCTCCACCTGTAGTTTTTCCAATCCCACCACTGCAGTCTTGGTAGCCTGAGAACTACTCACATTCTTCTCAACTACCTTTTTTGACACTATCTCATCATTACCCTTTCCAATGTTGTTGCCAATACCCAAACCACAACACCCGCCATTGTTGCATTATACAAGCCCAACCTTACAAGTAGCAATTAAAAATCACTACCAACTTCACCCATGTTCTTGTCAATATTTTCATTGAAGACCAAATCCTTATTTGCTTCAAATGAATTTAACCTATGAACCACAATGTCTCGAATATTCTTAGTGACCTTGCCTCCATTCAAATCATCTTCGGTTGTCCCCGTTGGAAGAATCTTAGCTTTCTTAAGAGTTCGTCCCTTTTCTTGAACAATTCTTGTTTAGGTTCCCAAACACCATACATGTTGAACACATTGGGGGCTTCCATTGGTATTCAACATGAAACTCCAATTCAAACTTATCATCAATTAGCAAAGGGATGCTGGCACGGTAAGTAAAATCAATACCAATCTCTAGACAAATTCTGGCAAAAGCAATCTAGTTGCTTAATTGTGCAATCATCAGCTATGAGGGGTTTATTAAGAAGCTAGAAATCAAACTTCATCCCTCATTGTTCTACATGTGAAGTGGAACTCCATATATTAACACCCAAATTGGGACAAACTTGATTTCAACAATAGATTTTTCAAGTAAAAGGGACCAAGGTCTCACTGTTAAGGTAATTAGAGATATAAAATGAACCAAACTCAAGCACCTTTCTACGATCTTCTACATCGGCGATTTGAAAATATATGCACAATCACCATGGAGTTTTTTTTTTTCGAATTTGAAAGGTTATATTGAAAATTGGACCGAAGCCCACTACCTACAAGTACAGGTAGCTAAGCAAAGAAATAAAGAAAAATCTCCCCACCCCAATGCATACGAGTTTCGAACTCAGGTCGCTGATGTCGTCACCCAACAACTTTACCACTGTACTACAGTGACATCTACAATATGCTTACCTCATTCTTGAGCTTCCATATCTTGATAACTAAAACTTGCACAACAGAAAATGAAAACCTCTTCCTAACAAATAATCTGAATACCAGTTATCCACATCTTTTAATCCCATCAGAGAAATTATCCGTTTGAGATGTAACCATCAGTTTACCTTTGACCCCTGAAGGTAAGTATACTTCATTGAACCTTGATGAGTAACTGCTTTAGGTAAAGGAAACAATTTTCTCCAGTTTTTAGAATTCGAGTTTACAACTGAAATCCTCAAGTTTCCATCCAATATAGGGTTAGGGTCAGTCCATCCCCTTTTGCATTCGATGAAGAAGTCGATGAAATACCCTTCGACCCATTTATATAATCTGTGTATCCACTGTAGAATCAAGCAAACCCTGGCTTTGATTTCCTTCTCCTGTGGCTATAATCTGAAGATCCCCCTTTGAAGTAGTAAAAACCCCTTTTCTTTGCGAAGCAGGAAAATCTTCATTGTTTGGGCTGCCCAATTGAATAATCGAAGAAGAGACGCCATTAGCTGGTATATCTAGGGCTGCACAAGGTCGGTTCGGTTCGGTTTTTGCACTCAACCTATACCTTAAGCCGAAGGGTGATCGGTTTCTAAAACCAAAACCTTAACCTTAACATATTGCTTCGGTTCGGCCTCGGTTCGGTTCACCTTCGGATTGGTTCGGTCCATCCTCGGATCGGTTCGGTCCAAGGTTCGGTTCGGTTTTCTAACAATGGCAATTTCGTAAAAAAAACAATGGCATTTTCATAAAAAAAACAATGGCATTTTCGTAATTAAATCTCAGGAAAACTGACAGAATTTCCCCTTTTCCTACCAGTTTTCCCTGTCAGTTTTTCCTGCAATTTTTTAACTTCCTGTTAAATTCAAACATGATAATACAATACTAATTCAATACATGATTAATTAAACCAAGATATAATACAATACTAATTCAAGATTTATACAATACTGATTGACAAAAAAATATATATTCTCCTTTAAGAATACTAATGAAAACCCTAACTAATAATTCTTCACAAAACCCTAATTTCTCCTAAATCAAACAAAGATACATAGAACCCATGAACAATACAATCCAAATTTAACCAAAAAAATCGAAATTGAAAAAATAAATCATTTTTTAAGAACCCTAAAATTCAAAATAGTCTTCAGTCTCATAAAAGCTTCACAATCTTCAATCTTAGACAAATCCAAAGGTGCCGGTATTGGTGATGGTGGTGTAGCAGGTGGTGGTGGTGGTTACAGAGGTGTAGAAAGGTGTAGTTGATGGTGATGTTGCATGTGTTGTTGCCTGTTGGTGTAGGTCTAAGAAGAAGAAATCAAAGATAAGAAGAAGAAGAAGAAGAAGAAGAAGAAGAAGAAGAAGAAGATAGTAATTGTGGTGGTCGGGATGTAGGTTGTGGTTTCTTTGGTGAGTGGTGAGATGAGACAGTGGTTGAGAGAAGAAGAACTGCAGAGAGAAGAAGAACCGCAGAGAAAAGAAGATAAGAAGAAATGAGATCTAGTTGTGTAGGGTTTAATTTTATATACATGATATAGACGGAGGGCTAGGATTATTCAGGGTAGATTAGATGGACGGCCTGTATTAGTTGGTTTTTTAGGGTCGGTTTCGGTTAACCGACATCCTAAACCTATACCTTATACCTATACATGTTCGGTTCTAGACATTGAAACCTATACCTTATACCTATACATGTTCGGTTCGGTTTTTTCAGTTCGGTCCGGTTTTTTCGGCTTCGGTTTTCTTGTGCAACCCTAGGTATATCAGAAGGCAAGAATGGAGAAGAAGAAGAAGATGAAGAAGAAATCCCTCCCTCCATGAAAATTTTGATCTTTCATTACTAACAAAAACAAGTTTTAGTAACTACTAATATCATCGAACTGCAGATTTAATTGTAGTACAGTGGTAACGTCATTGAATCATAATTTAGTGACAGTTAATAAAAATATATATTTATATTACTAAATAATTCCCAGATTACACCATCTAATAATCGTAAGACAGTGTTCACACGTTAAATTTAAGTAGATTTTGAAAATTCCCAAATGTGTCTCGAGTCTCACAGACTCGTGGACCTGCCACCAAAAAAGTGGCTTCTGCTAATCTAGTAAGTGTGGCGGGACTCCGAATCTGTGAGACTCGGGACATATTGCTGGATTTTTATACGGTATCGGTATGTGTAGAATTGGCGATTTTAGAGCTGGATAACATTTTCAAACTAAAAAAGCAAACAGATCTACGCATTCATAATGTTTTTTTTTCACTCTTGAATTCGAAAAAGTTGTGTGCAAATTAATATTATTATTATTATATTATTTTTTTGATACTAAAATAAATTTCATTGAATTAAACTGAAAACTTGTTATCTCTAGCCAACATAGTACTGACTTGAGAGGAAAGGTTTGAACTGGAAATGAAAGAAATTCTAGACTCCCTAACTGACTTAGAGACCACATCTGCCATATGTGTCGTCTCTTGACACATTTACAAACTGACAAATAGTGAAACTAGAAGAGAGGTGCTTTATTTCAGCAATGAGATCTGTTGTTCCAATGGACAAGAGAATCTGCACCTATGACTGACTCAATCACAAACTTAGCTTCAGCTTCAATAATAATGTTGCAAAGCTTTAGTTCCTTGGCATATCTTAGTGCCTCCCTGACCGCCATGCATTCTCTCTCTTCCGGACTTATTGCTCCATGCTTGTATGTTCCCTTGATTCCTTCATAGAGACCTGCACAACACCGCATCACAACACCAGTACCAACTTCATTAGTATCATCATCAAATGAGGCATCCACATTAACCTTTATGATGCTTGTAGGCGGTGGTTTCCAGTTTGACCTAACATATGCAGATGCAGGAGATGATTGAATTACACTACCAATAGATGACTCAAGATTATTTAACTGAGATAGATAGTAATGAATTCTATGTGCAGAGTTGTAAAGGTTTAGAGAAGTCCCTTGATGGACTGATTCACACCTATCCTTCCAGATGACCCATGTTGTTATCATTAGAGTGGATAGCAATTTATCATCACCAAAAATGGCCATGTCAGAGAACCAAGAAGTAGCCCATTGTGAGAATGAAGTGCAGTTGGCCCTGACTCCATCTATGTTAATGCCTACACCCCTGCAAACAAATCTTGCATGTCTACACTCCATCAAAAGGTGAACCATAGTCTCCTCATACTGTCCAGAAGCACCACAACTTGTATCAATATGATCTTTGTATTGTGCTAGCTTACATCTAGATGGATTTATCTCCCTAACACTTTTCCATATGAAGACCTTGATTATATGAACTAATTTATTCCCCCATAATTCTTCCATATATTAGGTTCTATTGTTCTCCCTTGAACCACCACCTTGCTTGTATTATGAGAAATTTTGTAAGTACTCTTAACAGAGAATTTCCCATCTCTAGATGGCATCCATAACATTACATCCTCCTTGTTCAAATCAAACAATTGCCTGACAAGAGAGACATTCCAGGTACTTGGATTTGGGAGAAGAAGATCAACAACATGAGTGACCTGTTGAGAGGAGTGCCCCGTTTGGATTGGTGGTTGATATACACCTGGTATCCATCTATACATCCACACTTTAGTCTTTTTTCTATTGTTAACTTCCATGATATAGTTGTCTTGCACCATTTTGAGGCCCTTCTCAATTCCATACCACACCCAAGAGATGTTTACTTTGAACTGAGTTTTGTGAATCAAGTCATCTTCCAAGAAGTATTTTGATTTAAGTACTTTAACCCACAACTGATCTGGTTCAGTACAAATTTTCCATGCCAGTTTTGTAAGAAGTGCCAGATTTAGTTGTTCTAAATCTCTGAAAGCCAATCCTCCTATATTTTTTGGTCTACATAGTTTATGCCAACCAAGCATGTTAGCACCTCTATTTGACTTGTAGCCCCAAAAGAATTTCCTTTCTCTTGAATTCAACTGTTTTAGTAGTCTCTTAGGTAACAAAAAGGTGCCCATCTGGTACATAGGAAAAGTGTTGTGAACATTCTTGACCATTGTAGATCTGCCTGCTTGAATGAGAGTTTGAGAAGTCCAAGCTGCCATTCTTGAATCAAAATTATCCTTTATAGCTGCAAATGCTTCATGTTTGTTGTGACCAATAATAAGTGGAGAGCCTAAGTACTTCTCCTTAGCTGACATGACTGACTCCCAGAATTTCAGTGAAACCTTCAGCACATTCTGGGTCAGTATTCTTACTAAAATGAACTGAAGATTTGTCAAAATTAATGACTTGACTAGATTGATCACTAAAATCCTGAAGTATAAAAAGCAAATTGAAAATTGAAGAAAGATTTGCTTGAGTGAAAATCAATCAATCATCTGCAAAAAGCAAATGATTTATGGCTGGTGAGTTACCTGCCACTTTAATTCTCGGAACTGAGTTATCTGACATGGCTTGTGATAGTTGTCTTGAAAGATATTCCATAGCAAGAATAAAGAGATAAGGTGAAAGAGGATCACCTTGTCTCAATCCTCTTGTAGGATGGAACTCTTCATAAGGAGAACCATTGAGAACCACTGAGAGATGTGGTCCTTATGCACTGAAACACTATTTCACACCATTCATCACTGAACCCAAAATATTTAAGTACTTTGATGAGAAAATTCAATTCCAACCTGTCAAAAGCCTTTGACATATCAATTTTAAGTGCCATCCAACCTATTTGACCCCTTTTAGTCTTCATTGAGTGTATGATTTCTTGGGAAATAACAATATTATCACTAATGAGTCTGCCTGAAACATAGGTAGCCTGGTATGGTGATATAATGTCATTCATTAAAACCTTCATTCTGCTGACAAGTATTTTTGAGATAATCTTGTAAGAGGTGTTACATAGACTAATTGGTCTATAATCAGCAGCAGTAGTAGCCTTCTTTTTCTTGGGGATTAAAGAGATGAATGTTATGTTGACTTCCTTAAGCATAAATCTTGACTCAAAGAATCTTTTAACCATCTGACAAACATCATCTCCCACAACACTCCATTGGCTCTTATAAAACCCAGCTTGAAATCCTTCTGGTCCATGGGAGCTCCAATTGGGAAGAAGAGTATATTGAGCATCTCCAATTACTGGATTTGATGTAGTACTGATGTTCTGAAAATGAGAAGTTAAGTACTGACCAATTTCTTTTCTGTCATGCAGCCAAGTTCCATTTGAGTCAACAATTGAATCAATATTGTTTCTGGCTCTTAACTTTGGTACGAAAATATATTGTGTTGTAATCCATCTCCCTCATGAGTTTGTCTCCTAATTTCTGCCAATGTTTTAAAACTCGGACCTGACGTCGAACCGGAAAAGATACTGGGTCAAGGTTATATGGTTCAACCAGTGGTTCAACCCGGGTTCACTGGGTCAACTATATAAGAACCTAAGAACATGTAACATCTATATTTCTAAAAAACTAATGAAATACTAGCATTAAGAACGTTTTTGGAATAGAAAGAATCAATAGAAATCAACTATTAAAGATGCATCGTAAGTTCAGTGACACACATACTAAGAGTTTAGATATCAATCCAAAACATAAAAATCAAACATAACAACTAATAAGTAAGTAGTAATAGCTTATAAGTTCTAATATTGCCTTTTAAGTTTGTTTTTTTTTCTCCCCCACCCGGCAGACTTCATAGTTTATTGGGCCGAATCAGTTTAGACCGGACCGGGTCGTCTTGTTTACTAGTCGGACCGGCTAGACCGGACTGGGTCGGACCGGCCGGGTCAACTGGTTTTTACAAAAGAGAGCGGTTTTTAACATAGTTATTGGGTCAGTGTTAACCCAACCCAGAAAAGTGACTGGGTCACTGGTTTACCGGTCCAACCGGCCGGTCCGGGTTGGGTTTTAAAACACTGATTTCTGCTTCTAAAAGTCATCTTTCCTCTTGTGCTACTTATTGAGATCATCATCGATAAGTATATACAACTTGAGCATGAATTGAATCAGAAGGAGGCAAAGCTTGTAATTCAGTGAGCTTGCAAAAAAAAATATTATTTGATCGAGTTCTTTTTGCGCAACTTAACCTAATTAAATTTGGCCCCATGAAAATTTAAACCCATCTAGGGTGAGTTGTTATGGGATGTCTTCACAGGGGTGGAATATACTAGATTACCCTTCACTACTAATTAATCATACTAACTAATCCCACCCCAAATAGTAAACTTAACCTTAATCCAAAAACCCTAAAATATTTAAACCCAAAAACTTTCCAAAACCAAAATCATTTCACTCTCAAACAAAAACAAAAACAAAAACAAAAACAAAAACAAAAACAAAAATTTCGAATCCGCCCACTCGAGAATCAAGCCGGAAACTTCGTCAAAGGTGTGTAATCTTATCTCAATCGTTTTTAGTGTGTTAGTTGCTTATTATACGTGATTTGGTTGCATGAAACTCTGATTTTTCGGCAATTTTTTCGGCTGATAATACCAGAATCGTTGGATCCGAAACAACATATCCAACGATTGTTCATCTTCACTAGCAACAATCGGTTTCTGTTTTATCACATATATACCGATTATGTTTTTAATATGAACAAACGTTAGATGTAGTGATATATATATATGAACCGATTATTGATCATCAGCACTTCATGTAAAATTCCATGCAAGTTACGTAGTTTTGTAATCGGTGGATAAATGCATATAGATTGAACGATTATGTTTTTTAAGAAGAATAAACGTTAGATGTAGTGATATATATGAACCGATTATTGATGACCTCATCAGTTCAGTTACGTGGCTTAATACATAGAGTAATCGGTTTATTATATATAATATTTCCACCGATTGCTTGATTATCGGCGTAGGTTGTTTACTATATGTACCGACTGTTTTGATGGGTTTAATCGGTTTATGCAAAACACTATGTCCACTGATTCTGTAGTCATACACAGTTTGTCGTTTTATATTATATATGTTATTCAACGATTGTGCATGTTGCTTTTGATAATCGGTTTACAATGTTTAAAATATATGCCGATATGGTGCTACAGAAATGGACGATGAGAGGATCAAACCCCGAGATCTGGAAAGAGTGCGACAAGTCAAACGTACTCCATGTCATGAGACGTTTCTCGAAGAGTGTGTTCGTCTCGTCAAGCATTTGGCTGTGGTGGAAATTCACGAGCTGATTGACTATTGTACTGAAAGGCTTGAGAAGATCGAGGAGTTCCGCAAAGAGGAGGCTGACTGGAAGGAAATGGAGAAGGCTGTGAAGCTGCGTGAAGAACTGGATGCTGCAGATGAAGCTCGTAAGGCTGCTGCTGCTGCTGCTGCCAGGTTTGCTGCCGCCTTTGCTGCTGCTGAAGATGATCTTGACCATCCTCCTGGTTTCACAGCAAAGCACCGTCGTTAGATACTTGTGGTGATGATCATGAAATGTCTAAGTAGTTAGAACTTTAGGTGGTTTAAAGACTTGTTGTTGTTCTTGTTTTAAGACTTGTTGTTGTTCTTGTTCTTGTTCTTGTTTTAAGACATGTTGTTTGGATTACGTGTTTCAGTTTAAGACTTGATCTATGGATGAATGTTATGTTCTACTACTTACTTCTTCTGTCTGCGTAAATCGGTTTACCATTAAGAATTTATACGCCGATCGCTTTTACTTGAAATTGGATTTTCCCACTCAAACTTCACAATCGGCGTATATATATAAATTTTGTGACCGATTAAGTTTACTTCAAATTGGTTTTTTCCTCTAACTTCACAATCGGCGTATATATATTAATTTTGTGAACGATTTAGGTGACTTGGAAATAGATTTCTCCTGTAACTTCCTAATCGGCGTATAAATATATATACATTCACCGATTTTGTACATTTGAATTTTCCTTTTTTATGTTTGTGTAAAATCGGATTCTATTTGGAAAAACCGATTAAGGCCGATTATCAGGATTATACCTGATAATCGGCCTTGTATAAGTTAAATATACGCCGAATGTATAGTACAGAACTTTCAAACATGCTAATGTTAAACCGAAACACTTTCATACATACATTAATCATTGTTCAAAATGCAAAATACAACATATGAAAGCTCCAAAATAAGACAATCCCTTCACAAAACCAAAGTTAATACTAGGCCAGGTCTACCACATATGGATCCAAGTCAACCATTACACGCTCCTTTGGGTCAATTCCGGATAATTCATTCCATCGTTTCATGTTAGGCTCGTATTTCTCCAACCATTTTGCAGAATCATTGTTGGTGAACCCCGGCCAATAAGAAAACCTACAAAGCGGAGGTAATGGACAATCTTCTTTTAACCTTAGACCGATAAAATGGATCTTGTTGATGTTGACTATAACAATTCTTCTATCCCTTAGCGCTCCACCGCACCTTGCTTCCTTTGGTGTGAATGTCATATATGTGCCCTCACCAAAGTAATGAACAACGCAAATAAGAGCATCCGCCAAGAGATGCCCACATTGAGGCATCAACAT
Source organism: Papaver nudicaule (assembly GCA_023529015.1). Classification (NCBI taxonomy): domain Eukaryota; kingdom Viridiplantae; phylum Streptophyta; class Magnoliopsida; order Ranunculales; family Papaveraceae; genus Papaver; species Papaver nudicaule. The sequence goes on from JAJJMA010024263.1 coordinate 35,346, forward strand.
CCAATGCCTACGCAAAGTTGGTGCTCCCCTCTCCGGGCCTTGTACGCGAGTAACCAAGTTCCTAAAACGTTCTTCTTTTTCTTCCTTGTTTCCTTCCAACATCATCGAAATATAGAACTCCTTGTGTTGCACTAGTTTCACCGCCATCTTCTGCCTTAAATATTGGCATTGAGTTAGCTCACCCGCCAATCCCATATGCCCTATTTGCTCCGAAGCAACATGGAAACCACAATCTCCATCATCATCGACGTCGTCGGTGGATAATACGAAAGGACGGATGATTTGTGGTAGATGGTCAAAGTACTCCGTGAATATTGTGTAAAAAGTTCTATGAGGCCTACCAAGTGCATCCCTTGGAGTCTTTCGATCGCCAAGTGCGGATCTTAGAGTAACCACTTCACAATCTCCCCTTTCTTGATTCATGGAACCCATTTGCCTTACTTGTTGCTTCAGTCTCTGTCTTGTGCTAGCTACACTCCCTTGCGAAAAAAAACTTTGGACCATTTGAACGTACATCTTCCCCACTTGGTTTAGTCCCTTGCGAAAGAAATTTAGGAGCCTTTGCCTTCACATTTTGCCCACTCGCACGTCTCTTTTTCATTGACTCCCTAAGCTCGTCTTCTTTGTACCTTGCCTCCGCATATACATGTTGTGAAGGGTCACCTTGTGGAGTCATCGTCTCTTTGGCCTCTGAGGTAATCATTCAATTCTTGCCTCTCCTTGCTTCTATCCATGTTGGTAGGAGGCCTCCCTACGGACTTTTGTACCATTGGCTCCTCGACGGCAGGTTTCTTGTGGGGGTGGTGTACGAGTTCCAAATCGTGTATCAAACATTGTTGTTGCACCCTGTTCTTATAGGGGTAGCTTGCGACCATGGCTTTCACAATTTCCAAATCTAGAAGAGAGTGATTCTCGGGAGCCGCAATTGGATTAGGTGTGAAAGAGAGTTGCCTCCAAAATGGATCAATGGCCTCAACTGGTATTTCCCCCGGGTAATCCGCAATCATGTGGCGACAAGGGAGCCCAAGGGCCGTCATTGTTAAACATGAACATTTACCCCTACATCTTTTACGCCCTCTTGCCTCGTACTTCCTGTAGTATGCCAAATCTGTCATCATATAGTTTATTGCCCAATGCGACACCCTATAGAGAATACCCTTAAGCTTGTACCAGTCTTCACATTTCTCTTTCTCATAAATCTTCATGCTCTTGCACCTGCTGTATTCCATTTGGCACTTGATCTTAGTGATATCATCATTTGTGTAGATATGGATAGCTTGTTGAACCGTAACCACATTGTTAACACACCCATGAAGTAGCTTTTTCAAACGGCCATGACATCCCTCCGCTATACTTGTTGCCTCATTCTTGTAATGCCTATACTGGTAGGTATACGCATACACAAATTTTTCTTTGTAAGGCCTCAACAATTGTTCCGTACAATAATCCACCGCCTTTTTGGCAACCTCACTCCAAGTAGCTATGAAGAGCGCCAACATGCATTCATACTGTGCAATAGTCATCGAATGTACCACGTTATCCCAATCACGTAGAAACTCCAACCATTTTATTCCAGCCTTAATATATTCGGCATCGGCTATCTTCTTCTCTTCCGCTTTTTGTTCCTCCGTTAGTTTGCTAACACGCTCTTCTTCTAATATGTCACTCTGAATGCCTCTAAGTTTCTTAGGCTTTTGAATATGATGCCTACAATTCGTCTTGATATTGCCTTGTATGTGCCATGTACAAAGAAAATGTTGAGCTTCCGGGAAAACAACCTCTATGGCGTTCATTAGTGCTTTATCCTTATCCGTTATTATAATCTTTGGAGCTTGGCCGGGTAAGTAAAGATCCTTCAAAGTTTCTAAAAACCATTCATAACTCACTTCGTTCTCCTTATCCATAAAACCCCAACCTATCGTGAAAGTTTGTTTATCCGATGTGTGGCAAGTAATGTTCATCAATGGCATATTGTACTTATTCGTCTTATAAGTACAGTCAATGAACAAAATTGGATAGAAGCATCGAGCCAATTCGATCATATCCGGATGCGCCAAGAAAATACGTTGCACTTTGTCATCAACGACTTGCTTCCTCATTGTGTAGTTGTGTTTCTCGACTAGCCATTCACATTGTTCCATAATCTCTCTACCATTCCATGACCCTTTCCTTTGTGCGGCTCTTTCAGTGTAAATTTGCCTCAAAATAGACAAGTTCCCTGGATCATCCACCTTTATCGCCCTTAGGATATCGATTGGCCGGCTTGCAATCATCGACCTCACCTTTTCCTTCTCATGGGGTTTCAACCCACAAAAGGAAGAGTGTCCAATAAGAGAATGAGGAGTATCATGGTTGTGATGACCGTTCTCAACCCTACGTAGGAAATACCCTCTTAAACGGCTGTGACCTACTACGATCTTGAATGGGCAATGACACTTCCTTGATTTACATTTATACTCACACTTCTCACTCTTTTTCACATATGGTTTAGACTTGCTCCAATGACTTGTTGGGGCGCCACTTCGTTCGCAAACAATTTCCAAGCGATTTATGCTTGAACGTTTGCCAAACACTAGACCTTGGTTCAGCTTCTTGCCTTTCTCTACGAACCAAGCCTTTGCTTCCTACTTAGTGTTCCATGTCTTCACGGAGAAAACCAAAAAGCAATTAGATCACTATACTTATAGAAATTGTTTTCAAATGAAGGATGAAAAATCAAGATTATGTTGTTGCATACCAAGTCAGTTTGATAGTGGGCAGAAGTATCAGGCAGTAGCTTAGACACGGCTTCGGGTTGATATTCGAGCCGTACAACAATCTACAAAATTGGAGAAGGAAGTTAGATACCAAAATCGTCTCATATATACAACGATAAGCACCGATTATCTACAATCGGCAAATACTAAACTGAATATGAGCCGACTAGAGTTACGAAGAGATTGAAAGCCTCCTGTACTCTACAATCGGCACATACAAAACTGAATATGAGCCGATTAAAGTTCGAAGAAATTCTAGGTCTCCTGTACTCTACAATCGGCACATACAAAACTGAATATGAGCCGATTAAAGTTCGAAGAAATTCTAGGTCTCCTGTACTATACAATCGGCTTATATGTTTGCCAACAACCGACGATTAATAACTTGATAATTTTCTTGAAGAAAATATCAATGTTTTAATCGGCGGTTAGATAGGATTTGACAAGCCGATTCTGGTTCTGCAAACCAAGCTTCCATTAAAAAGCCAGAATCGTTGTTTATAATTAGTATCTTTCAACGATTGTTGTTACTACTGAACAACAATCGTTTGATAATTTGTTGATCATACAACGATTCTGGGTTTCGAAAGCTAAACCCGAGGACAAATTTTGATGTTTTTTCCATTCAAAAAAGATTTCAAGCTGCATTTCAAGCTAAACAAACACCATTCGAGTTGCGTAACACCTATACCTCATTATTTTGAGGAACTTCATGATAATAATCATCATTTCCCTCCCTCTCGAGCTCCTCACGTAGGCGTTGGTTGTGAATGTATTCTTGCTCCCTCACATAATCAAGATCAAACTCGTTTGGTGATTCATCAACATCTTCATCACTACTAGAGTCTTCATCATCGGTGTATTCTTTCACCATTTTCTCAAAAACCCTAGTTTTTCAAACTTTTCCAACTTTTTTCTCTCCTTCTTCTCTACAACTTTTTCCCACTCAAATGCTACTCTACTCACTATATAACTTACCTTTAATCAAACTAACTTAACTATAAACAGAATTAACTAACTAATCAACTAATTAGCAACTAATTCAGAAAGGGTAAAAGTCATCTTTTATAAGGGGTTTTCCGATTTTGCTATATAACAACCGCCGGAATTATTTTTTCATGGGGCCACGTATGGGGCCAAATTTAGACTGGTTGTTTTAGGGGCCGGCAGAATTGTTAGAGAAGCCGGAAAACAATATTGATATCCTAGGGGGTGTTATAAGGGGTGTCTAAAAACATTGAAAAGTCTAAATTACCCTATTGATTTTCGGTTGGATTAAACCCTAAAATCCAACCGAAATTAGCTTGCTTTCCAAATTTTCGTCTGGATGTTTACAGTTTGCATGCGTAATTTGCAGACAAAAACTAGTTTCTTAGATTGTGTCACAATGATTGTAGCCGAAATTAATGTTAAATGTGAAAAATGCAGACGAAAATTGAGTACGATTTTGTTTTTTCGTCCACATATATCCAACCGAAACTGTTAATGGCAGCACTTTCGGCTGGGTTATAGTCCAAAATCCAGACGAAATTTGTCTTTACAAAAACTTTTGCTATAGAGAATTTTCGGCAGGAATCTCATAATTTAACAAACTTTTCGTCTGGATTTTAAAAAAATTCGGCTGAATTTTGTACTTATATCTAGACGAAAATTACTGTACGGCCAAGATTTCCCCAAATTTGAAAAATTTCGGTTGGATTAAGAACAAACCCAAACCGAAAATGGGGTTTCAGCTGGATTCTGGGTAAAATTTCAGACGAAAAACACTTCTGGAACACACAAAAATCACATTTTTACGTGATTTTAAAGATTTGAGAACATATAGAGGCATAGTTGAGTGTTTTCTTGTGTTGATCCATGATTTACGGTGTAAAAGTGTTCATAATCTGCAGGATTGAGCTCCAGATTGTGATTTATGCCCTCGTGTGTGCCTATCAATTAAGTTTAACAATTAATCTTAGTTTCGTCTGGATGTTTACGATTAATCTTAGATTTTCGGTTGGATCTTCAAGGGGTAGTTTGGAATTAAAAAAATATGTTCGATAAGGGGTTTTGAGAAAAAGCTATTGGACAACCCTATTTTGTCTTATTATCCGGCTTCTCTAACAATT
>JAJJMA010024284.1:635-33045 GCA_023529015.1 Papaver nudicaule
CTTACGAGGTTAATCGGGCGAGATTACACATGGCGTGTTTTTACCCGTTTATACATTTGCTGGATACTCTTATCAAAATGCTTGATTTTGACGGTATCGCGAGAATTTTGAGCCTTGCAGGTCTCTCTTTTATTAGTATCATGATTGACGCCAATTTTGACACATTGATTTAACGTGGTTCGGTACCGAAATACCTACGTCCACGGGTGATAACTATGCACTATCTTTATTCATTAAATTTATTTACATACAAATAGCTATTTTTTGTTGATGCGAAACCAGACTTATGTTTGGCAACTCGTTGACGCTATATACACGCTTTTTAGGTTGACGCAGCTTTCATAAAATACGAACTAGTACTTGATATACGAGGTCTGCAAATCCCCTCCAGAGATAGATACACGGATGGCGAGAATCCATATCTTCTTCTGGCTGCTGCGCGTAAACCTGCGCTTCTTGAGATTCTAAAATGTTGTGAAGATAAAAAACTGAGGCCCGCGACTCCTCTCAGAGATAGACACATTCAGTGGCCTAAGCCTTTGTCTTCTTCTGTCCGCGGTGCGCAACCCTGCGCTTCTGATCTTCTGAAACTATTAAGGATAGTATGGCTTCAAATAGGTTGCATTCCATGGATGACGCAATGTCTGTCCTTTCATGTTTTTCAGAACATATGAACCCTTTCCGGCCACATCATGGATGATGTACGGTCCTCCCCAAGTTGGAGCAAATTTTCCTGCTTGTTTCTCCTTCTGGTACGCGGGGATGACCCTTAGTACGTACTGGCCCACCACGAAATTTCGGGATCTAGACTTTTTGTTATATTCTCTAGCCAACCTCTGCTGATAATTCTCCATGCGCTGCAATGCGACTTCTTTTTTTTCTTCTAGGTCATCTAACTTTTGCAACATCAAGTCCGAGTTAAGTCCTTTCTCCCATGCTTCACTTTTTGTAGTGGGAAGTATAACTTCCGTAGGGATGACTGCTTCTGCTCCGAATGTGAGTAGGAATGGTGTTTCTCCCGTTGCCTCTCTTCTGGTAGTACGGTATGCCCATAGGGTGTTGTGTAACTGTTCGCACCATGCTCCTTTCTTAGGCCCCAAAGTTCTTTTCAAGTTTAAAGCAATGGTTTTGTTCGTGATTTCCGCCTTCCCATTGCTTTGAGGATAAATGGGGGTAGACTTTAACTGTGCTATTTTGAAAAGTTCAAAAAGTTCATCCACGTGCGCTCCAGATAATTGTGCTCCATTGTCTGAGACTATGGCCGCGGGAATACCAAATCTACAAATGATATTTTCGAAGATGAACGTGAAGACATCAATGTTTCTAATATTATCCAGTGCTTTCGCTTCCACCCATTTTGTGAAGTAATCCGTAGCCACTATCAGATATCTTCTCTTCTTGGTACCCATTACGAGAGGACCCACTATGTCTATTCCCCACTTTGCGAATGGCCAAGGGCTAAGCACATAATTCAAGGTAGTTGCAGGAGCCCGGATTCTCCGCGCATATCGTTGACATTCTTCACACCTTTTAGACATGTTGGCGGCGTCATTGTTCATGTACGGCCAATAGTATCCTTGCATCCTTGCTTTGTGTGCCAGGGATCTTCCCGCACTGTGATTTCCTGCATCTCCATAATGTATGGCGATCAGTACTTAGTGTCCTTCTTTTCTAGACAAACATCTGAAGAGCGGTCCTGAGAATGACTTTTTGTACAAAATTCCTTCTCGCAACTCATAATTTCCCGCCTTTGACTCAATTTTTCTTTCTTGTAAGTAATTTGACGGCCTTAACCCTTTTTCTAGCAATTTGCGAATTGGGATTCTCCAGTCTTTTTCCTCGTCAATCATCATCTCTCGGTCCTTTTCTGCTTTTTCTACGAGGTCCTCCATGGTAGCTTTATCTTCCAGATCTTCTTCTGGGGATGTTTGTCCGTGGTCCGTGACCATGACTCCTTTTAATTTGATTGAGGGCTCATATATTCTCCCTATTTTGATGGCAACTGCGGTCGGGTCTTTCATCATTGAGGATAGGAAGGCCAAGGCGTCTGCATGACGGTTATCCTTTCTACACAAATGCCGAAAGACAATCTTCTCGATCCTGGAGGCGAGACTCTGAGCCAAGGCCATGTACGCCATCATATTCTCATCTATAGTTTGATATTCCAGCTCAATTTGTCGGATGACGAGCTGTGAATCACTCGTCAAGCGCACATCATCGATATCCATTTCTATGATCAATCGTAACGCATGTATCACGGCCTCGTACTCGACCACATTGTTCGTGTGCTCTTCAAATTCTAGCCTGAATGAGTGCACTATACGGTCCCCAGAAGGCGAGGTAATGACAATGCCTATCCCTGCTCCCTCTCTATTCCTGGATCCGTCAACGAAAACTTCCCATCTTTTAGAGTTGGAGGGAACCAGAATACTGTTTGGATCTTCGATATCTTCTTCAAAGCCAGGTATCTCATCCACTCCGTCATCATTGTCCAAAGGTAAATCCGCCAGGAAGTCTGCGAGTACTTGTAATTTTCTTGCCGTGCGGGATTCATAAATGATCTTGTGTTGTCCCAACTGTGCGTTCCATTTGGCTATTCTTCCTACCGCCTCTGTATTTCCGAGCACTGCTCCCAACGGAGCCTTGGTGATTACGCGAACGTAATGCGCATCAAAGTAAGTTCTCAACTTCTGACTTGCATGGACCAGAGCCAAGATGAGTTGTTCTAATTTGGTGTAATTTCTCTCTGCAGGAGACAAGGTTTTGCTGACGTAGTAGACTGGCTGTTCTTCCTTCAGGTTAGTCCTGACCAATACGGCGCTCACCGCGTTGCTTGTAGCTACAATGTATAAGGCCAACACTTCATCCCGCTCGGGCTTTTGAAGAATTGGTATGGCCGCAAGGTATTCTTTTATCTTTTGAAATGCTTCTTCGCATGAGTCCGTCCACGCAAATTTGCTTTCTTTTTTCAATATATTGAAGAATGGCTTGCATTTGTCTGATGATCTTGCAATGAACCTTCCTAGCGCCGCTAAGCTCCCATTAAGCTTTTGCACTTCCTTCAGCTTGCGTGGTGATGGCATATCTACAATTGCTTGAATTTTAGCCGGATCCACCTCAATTCCTCTTTTCGTAACCAAATATCCTAAGAATTTGCCGGATGTAACTCCAAAAGTGCATTTTTCCGGATTTACTTTCATATGACATTCCCTCATAGCCTGAAAAATTTCCCTCAGATCTTCTAGGTGACTGCCCACTATCAATCAAGATTTTCTTCACGTTCCATCTGGCAATCGGAAGAGTCAAAACTAGCGGATCATTGTGCACTTCCATATCTTGATCAACATCTGCTGCTGAGAAGCTTAAAGGTGTAACCATCCATTCTTCCCACTGCTCCGTGGCTTCTGCGCTCATGTTGAAAATCTCATGGCTCTCCATTCGCTTTCTGAGTCGCTGGTTTATGCCTCCCATAAGTGACGAAGATCGTGATTCTGAATGGGTGATCATAGTAACTACTTGGTCATTTGGTGGAATTATTACCGTCTTGTTTCGTTGGCTACGCTGCTGCTGGTACACGTACTGCCCTAGATCTCCTGTGTCCACCAATCCTTGTATGTAATCTTTTAAAGTCTTGCAATCCTCAGTGCGATGTCCTTTGAACTCGTGATACTCACAGAAATCTTTGTGGTTTTCATTCCGTGATGCCTGTTGTCCTCTTGACCATGGCCACTTCATATCCTCTCGGGACTTCAAGGTTCGTAGAATTTGCGATACGCTCGTATTCAGCTTTGTGTAGACGGAATCATTGAAGTTGTAACTCTTCTTCCCTGTTCCCGGCTTTAGACGCTTGTTTTCGTATTGCCTTGCTCCATCATGCGCTCTCTTCTCCGCAGGCACGGGCTCCACCGAATTAGTACGATGTGAACTTCCTTGCCCTTGCGAAGACCTGTGATTGCTCCTTGGTCGCTCTGTGGATCGATGTGACTGACCCCGCGGGTTGTCTCTTTGAATTTCCTGCAATCGTACATGCTTCTCTAGAATGATACGCAATGCTCCTTCAGTCTGCGGATCCGATCCGTGAATTTCCACAAAGAGTGCACAGTGCCTATCCAATCCCCAAGTAAAACCGCTGATTTTCGACTCATCGCTTACGTTCCCTATCTCTTGGCAGATCTTTGTCCATCTTCTCTCATAGTCTCTGTAACTTTCTCCTGACTTAGAAACGAGTCCGTGAAGCTTATCAGTCCCTGTCTTCAAAGCTTTGTTATACATGTATTGTCCCACGAATTTGGTGGCCAGCTCAGCAAACGATCTGATGGAGTTGGGAGTCAAATTGTCGTACCATTGGAGCGCGACCCCCTTTAAACTGGATGGGAAATACCTGCACATTACCACATTATTCCTTACCCATGGTGCCATAACCCGTGCGTAATATCTCAAATGTGCTGCGGGATCTTTGGTTCCGTCGTAGCATGTAAAAGTTGGAAGTGAACACTTCCTGGAAATCCTAGTTAATGCTAGCCGGGGGACAAGTGGTGTTGTCTGTGCATCATGCATTGCTACTTCTAATCTGTTGCCTCCTTGATGCGCTCTAATTGCTCTTAGCTCAGCTCTCATTTCTTCTATCTCATCTCGGTACTGTCGTTCAGGATTGTTGGGTACGGCCTCGTAGTTAGCTGGTCTGTTCATTGCGTGCATTTCATTACCGCAATCATCCTCATACTCGTCCTCGCCATAATCTCCTGCCATATCGTCCTCCGCGGATTGATTTCCTACTTCATAGTCATAATCCGAACCTCCTGGGTGATTGTTATCGTACGGTATGACTGGTGGTCGGACTCTTTGCTGGGGATGCATGACCATCCTTCTTTCCGGATTACTTTGATGTTGGATGTTCTGCGAGCCTTCCTCTCGTGCGGGATTTCTTGGAAGTTGATACTGTATGGGCTGGACCTGCTGTGCTCTTGCCAAGATCACGGCTTTTCCTCTTAGCTCCTCATTTTCCCGTGCAAGAATGGCCATCGCGTCTGCAAGCAGTTTCCGCTCCCTTTGAGCTGCTTTCAGTTCTGCCGCCAATAGTATGGATGCGTTTGACTGAGGAGATGGCTCCATGCGCGGGATTGCTTCATGCGGATGGAAAAAATCTGCTTCAAACTCTTCTTCAACAGAATCATCCTCACTGGCCTCGATGTCAATATGCGGTTTTTCTCGCTCCACCCTCTCAGGCTGCATGGCGGGATTTATACCTGGTGACAAAACTCCACTCCCGGGAAGCTGATATGGTAGCTGTAAGCGGGAAGATCCTCCCAGCTCGCCTGGTGCCATTCCATACTGATGAAGATGGCCGTCCTGCTTTTTAGCGTGCTCTTTAGCTGCTTGACAGCCCTCAGTCGTGTGCCCTTTTATTCTATGGTACTCGCAGTAGTCCTCTGGAATTGTTCCTCCTACCTTGCCTTTGTTTTTCTCTATCATTGTTTTTGCAGCTGCCTCTGCTGCAACATTTGATGCAACCTTCAGTGCCTCAGCCTTGGCACTCCTGTCCACAATTTCTTTGCGTGTAGCAGCTGCTTGTGCCTTTTGCTGTTGTTCATAAACCTTCTTCTTTGCTACTGCAATCATTTCCGCCGTAGCTTCTGCTGCGGCCTTTGATGCTTCTTTGGATGCTATAACTGCTCTCAGGTCAGCTCCAGTCACCGTGCTCGCCTTTGTAGCTGCGACCGTACGGTTTGCTTCTTGCTCCATGGCGACTTTCTGCGCACTCCGCGTTCTTACTGTTGGTATAGGATTCTTTGACTTTGGGGGCTCTTTGAGCACGTCCATGTTCTGCAACGGAACAATTAATAGAAAAACCCAGTAGATTTTTATAAAGAATTTGTTAGTTAATCATTAATAAAAGTCCATCCTGCTTCCGGATTTGCTTCTTCAATCCTTTTTCCGCCCTATCGTGCTACTGGTGCTATCACGTAAGCTCAGGACAAAATGAAAGCATAAATATAACACTATAAGTAATAACAATTTATATATTTTCAACGCTATTACTTGCTCTCTTAGTGAGAAAAGATCGTATTGTTAATTTTGTTTTGAGAACACAAAGTCACTAGGAAAAGACTAATACTTTTACCGAGACATTATGTCCCTGTTTCTAGCGCCAAACTGTGAGCGCAAAAACCTATTTGCTTAGATCAAGTGCTCACAATCAATATCGCAGCATACATGCGAGTGCGACACAACAATGATATCCTAAGATATAACCTTGAAGAAAACCATTACCCGGGATCATATAATTCATGATACCTATAATAGTTAACATATATACTCATACAAATTGTAAGTGTAAGGTAGATCCCGCACGGGATGAATGATAGCGTGATTAACATGCTCTTCTGGAAATAAAGAGTAGGGATGCAAATATAGTATACAATGATGATATCCTAAGATATAACTTTGAAGAGAACCATTACCCGTGATCATATGGATTATAATACCGATAATGATTAACGTAAATACTCTTATCATATATAAACTTATGGTAGATCCCGCACGGGATATATAATAATAGGATTAACATACTTGCTCGGAATTAGTGATTAGAAATGCATAGATAAGTGATAGTAATGTTAAAGCATACATGGGAATAAAACATATATGATTTGGAATCGACATACAATCATATTAATGAAAGAGCTTCTCCTCTCATGAATGAGATTCATTGAAGATATGAAAGTTGTATTTTAATGGTTAATCGAACTTACAATAGGGTATTTCTGGTTTCTCTATGTTTATAAGTTAAGATTGGATCTATGATAAAACCCTCTTTCCTTACTTCTCTCCTATTTTGTCAACCCCCTCTTCATTCAGAGGAGGTCTATATTTATAGAATCAGCTTTACATTTACTGTTCACAGATTAACCCGCACGGTTATGTACCATGCGAGTGTACGGGCTTGCGCGTTTGTGTCATTCCCGCACGGATTGTAAGGTTTGCGTGTTTGTGTCAAGGAAATGCTTGGCTGAGGTTGCGCCACGTCGCGGCCGTACATAAGTCCGTTGCATGTATTGCAACTGCCACGTCTCAACTGCTCCTCTACATGACTGCCACGTTTCAACTGCCTTTTCTGCATGACCGCCACGTGCACACATCATCTTAACCGTTGATTTTGAATTGGCTCGAGATTTGACAAGGTATCATAGGTCTTCCCACGGTGCTCCTCGGTGCATCGTATTAAATTACTCCCTTCTTCAGATCTTGCCACGTGTAGCGTGCTAAATGTGCTATTACATAAATATTAAGGTAAGATCTTTGATTGCCTCAATTGGATATGATGGACAAAGCTGTGTAATACGCGAGGCTCAACTAGAGCACGCACCATTTGCTTGCTTCATTGTTTTGATTGAACTTGTACGGAAAACAATTAGCCTTCCAATGTCACTATGCACGCGCCCAATGCGTGCACAGCCTGCAAGTGCTCCTATTCCAGTCTCAAGAATTAGTGTTAAACGGGTAGTGATTGCCCTGAGTTCATCATATAAAAATGAAATCTTATGTGTAAATGCAGGCATAATTTGCAAGAGGATAATACTAAAGGTAACAAAATTGCGGCTGAAATGCGTAAGGTTCGCCTAAGCTGAATACATCTTCGGTTGTGGCTGTAGCTGGTAACTTTGTTCTAGTGTAGGTATTCTTCTCACAATTAAAATATACGATCTCATACCTGCCCATCATCATGACGGTGTTGTCCGACCACATATGCTCAGCACAAAGATGTTTCACGTTTTGATGAAGTGATCTCGTATCATTCCTATACTTCCTTTTCCATGATGGATTCGTGGTGGAATTGTTTTCTAATATCCAGATTTCCATCCATTCCTTTGTATGGTAGATAATTCCGAGCTTACCATCACAACTTACGACAACTCTTTCTGCTCCTGAAATGTTTTTCATCTCGGGTGAGACCTCGAAATGTTATTTCCGTTTGTGCCAATTGATTGTTATTTCCGTTTGTGCTTGATGCAGGAGTGAGTGAAGAAGATATTAGTTGAACATGTTTGGAGTTCAAAAACCATTAATACTGAGTTGGATTGATTGTACTTGTCTGCATCATAAACTAAAGGGAGATGGAGGATGGTAGAAGACTAAGTCCGTACCAAAACCCTGTGCGATTTGATATCCCGTTTTATCTGTTTCAATTTTTTTTTGTTTCTTACCTATTTAAACATTTGAGGTTGATGCAAATCTGTAACATTGCATTTTTTTTTATGAATTCTTGGTCCAACTGGACACATATAATATATAAGAACAAGTGTTTTGAATTCCAGGTCCATGAAAACAATATAGACTTTAATTAGCAGTCTTCTAGAACCTGAAAATGTGTTATTTAATCTTATAAGAATGGAAAGGGCATTCTGGAAAACTTCTAATGGTCTACTGACTGTGCATTATTACCCAACAATATCTTTATAAAAAGTATCTTTTTAAATGATGTCTTTTAGAAAATGTTGCAATTTCGAGTGTCTTTTAGATAAAAAAATACACAAAATTGGTCCTTCGCCATATTTTAACGGAAATTTAGTCTCCATAAGAGCAAGCACTATGGTTCTCTATTTGGGGAGACTTCTCTATTGAATAGAGAAATGCAACTACTATGGTGCAAAATTTCTCTATTCAATAGAGAAATTGGTAGACTTCTCTATTGCCTGCTACCAATCCGTAGCAGGCAATAGAAATAGAGAAGCGAGGCGGAAATCCAATTCCCGCAGGGCGGAAATCGGATTTCCGTAAAATTTTCAAAAATCCTTATAATATTTTCTCTGCGGAAATCCAATTTCCGTAAAATTTTGTGGCGGAAATCCGATTTCCGTCTCGAAATAGCTAAGACCACCGTGGTTGCCATTTTTTCGCCATTTCTGCCCTCCCCTTTCTCTATTCAATAGAGAAGGAATAGAGAACCATAGTGCTTGCTCTAAATGAAAGTTGGAAACGGAGTTTCCGCCTTGCCAAGCTTTGCAATTTTCAAGGTCCAGGTTCGGCACAAGTACTAATAGGCCCTACTTCATTACTTATGGCAATAAGAGAAGATCTCACCGCACACATCCTCGCCCGTCAGAGTACAAGCTCATCTGTAACCTCATCAAAACAATTTCTTTTCTCTACAATGTAGAAATATAATGTAGCATAATCATAATTATGGTTAGTACTTTATCAAAAACCGGTTTGTACCCCCTATTTTGAATCGAGTTATGAGTCCCAACTACAGAGTCATTGTCCATGATGTTGAGTGTGAGTGAGAAACAAGGTTTCTCTTAGGTCTGCTTGAAGTCTCTAACAGAAAAATCACATAATTTTTTTCACAATGTAGTAAAATCATTTACCAAAATGACTGTAGATTATTATTGTCTGAAATCAACAAAATTAGCACATTTTCAAAAGGTTCTTCCAAAAGTATACCTTCTAAAATTTAATACATAAAACTACCCGTAAATGATTGATGTAGACATTGATCCTATTATATTTACGGAAATGCCATTAGAGTCTCCTATGTATAAAAATGTAGACCATCAAAAGATTACATCGTGAAGTCTAGACTATAGGTATAAAGGTGTAGACCACACTAATCCTACATGGCTCCTAATTGGCGGTCTAGACCTTTCTGAATCTACATGGCGCTTGTGTGGCGACCTTTAATTTAGGGTCTACACCTTGGTAGGTAAAGGTCTACACTTTGAAAATTCCAAAAATAACCAATTTTACAAAGTCTAGACTATGATAAACATAAGGTCCACACTTTGACAATTCCAAAAATAAACATTTTTTAGAGTCTATATTGTGGATACCAAGGTGTAGTCCCTAATCACCGTGGTCAATCTTGGTTGACCACAAAAAATCGTACCGAAGGTGTAGACTTTCAGGGTTAAAATCGGTAGACATGGGTATTTTTATGTATTTTTATTTTTTAGAATGTATATTTTTTGAAAACACACCCAAACTTTGGGTATTTTTATGTAATTCGGCAGTATATTGTAGAGATTACTCTTAAAAGGACTCTTTCACTACGTAATAGTCAAAGAATGAAATATATTGGGCTAGTAATGTATCAAAGACAGGTCTAGAACCAAAAGCCCAATTACGAGTCGAGGTCCAAGAGTGTCGGATTTGACTAACCGACAATGAAAGTATAAAGGGCATAAACCTCTAGACGTCTGTTTTCATTTCTCATTGCCGCTTTTACTTTATCATTTCCAGATCATGAACCAGAGCTCTGTACTATCGCTTCAAAGGATTTGATGTTCAAATTTTAACAGCTGATGATAAAAGATGTTGAAGGATTGAAAACTATCGCTTATATAGCTATGAAGAAGTTTTGTCTCGAATTCGACCTAGGGATTCTGAAGCTAGGTTACTCTAAAATTGGAACGGATCAGTTCCAACTGCTACGAGCATGGTGGAGACTGAACAAGATGGAGAAGAAGAAGAAGAAAAAGAAGAGGATACATCAACAGGTATGTATTGAATCTCGGTCTCCGCGTTTTTTTTTTCGAAATTGGGTTTTTGAAATTGGCGATTTTCTGATTTTAGGGTTCTTAATTTGGGGATTATGTAGGGGTCAAAATTAGTTGACCACCAAAAAAGTCAAACACTTATATAAATTGCACCCCAGAATTTGTATATAAAGGCCTCCGAAACGGAAACACAACAAAATCATCTTCTACTTACTGTGAGAAATCTTGCATTCATTCAAGAAGCTTTAAGTATTTCTTCTTCATCTTCTTCTTCTTCTTCTTCATCTTCTTCAGAACTTAATTGCTGGAGTACTAAAGGAGAATGAATCCTTCTTCTCCTTGTTCACCAGTTCTTGAATTTTAATATTGCATATATGTTATGCATTCACTTAAATTTCCTCCTTTCTTCTCCTTCTTGCAGTTCTTGCTCAAACAAATTACACAAATTGGTGGGTTAATAACAAGATATTAAAGTGTGAAGGTAATATGTTACTTCTTTAATCTTCTTTCTTTTCTTATTTTTTTTTGATGTTCATTGTTTTATTAAACTTCTTCTTTTGTATGATTTGTAATATAAAATCTTTATTTACTCTTGAATTATGTATTTTCTTCTTCTTCTCTTGTTCTTTTTGTATTTATTTTAGCAATTAAAAACTCAGAACAGCACTAATGTAGGTTCTGTTAATAACAATTTCTTCTTCTTCTTCTCCTTCTTGAGCAGAAGTAGTCACTTCACTTCTTTCCACAACTGGGTTAGCAAATAAAAAGATATCCAGTGTTTGAAGAAGATCTTTTTTGATTTATAACCCAGTAAGCAAAATTACAGTAAGGTAATTTCTTCTGTACTTTGATTGAAAAATCATTTATTTTCTCATGTTTCTAGTTTTTATGTGAATTTTTCTTCTTGTATTCAGAACTACAATATAAAATCCTAGAGAAGGATCAAGATTCTGTAATTTAGGTTATCCTAGACAGATTTTTGTTAGGTAATCACTGGGTTTGTCATAATTTGATCTTTACTTTGATTTGATTACCAATTATACAAACAATAATTACTGGTACCATTCTTCTCCCTCTCTCTCTCTCTCGCTTTCGTCGATACTTCAGTGAGTAGAAACTGAAATTTGTTTGTGCCATTTATATTATAAATGTTTAGCTAAATAATCTGATTCAAACTTTTAAGGTTCTATGAATGTCAAAGTGATCTACACTTGGAGACTTTCTGTGTTTATGTATTTGGACTTGGGAGTATTGATTTTCTCCCTTTTGCATGTTAGCTTGACCCTAATTTTCGGTTGTTCGTCATGTGGAACTAATGCTCCTTAGATAATCCTGTTAGTTTCTCATAGGTCCCTGGTTTATCTATGCATTACTGATCTATCTCTCATAGGAAAGCTCAAATCTTTACCTTTTCTTTTTGCTTTTTAGTTTTTGCTGGTATCTTTTTATAATCTGAAATTCGTTTTTGCTTTACTTGTAGTGTTCAGAACTAAAATTCCAGAGGAGGAAGATTCTGTGATTTAGGTTATCTCAGCTAGATATATTTTTTCCAGGTAATCTCTGCGTTTTTCATTTGGTTAGTTGTGTTAATGCATTTGATTCAGGGAATTCAATCCCAAGTCCTTTCATATTCTTTCCTGTGGGTTTTCACATTATAAATCTATTCTTGCTTCTCCAGATACAATGTGAGTAGTAGTACGTTCATTATCTTGTTAATATGATACAGGGGAGTTGATACCAAATTCTTGCATTTGATTCATGGAATTAAACATTCTTCTTTCCTGCAAATACTGTTTCTAGTTCTGTTTTACATACCCATTCATTATGCTTGTTAGAATTTCCTTATATCTTTTGATAAACTAAAATGTTTTATTTTTCCTTTTCTTGTCAGCTCCGCAAAAAAGATGGTGGCCATACGAATCCTTGTTGTAGGATACCAGGGAGCAGGCAAGACTGCCATGCTGCAGAGCCTCAATTGTCGCATTACTGATGATTTAACTGAATATGCTGTAGATTTTGATACTAATGAAGATTTACAACTTAGTTTCCTGTGTTCTGAATCGTGTGATAGTCGCATCACAGATCCGTGAGTGTTTGCTTAATTTTCTTTCTTTTATTTTTATAGCATGAATACTTGTATCTTAGTGCCTGTTCTGTGGACAGGAAATATGCTGGGTATATCGTTATGTTCGATGTCACGAAGGTTGTATCTTACAAGTATGCTAGGGAAATACTGCGTGCTCTTGCATCTAGGTAACAATATGCTTATTTATGATTTATGTTAGTGTTTTAACGAATACTAGGACTAACTTCTAGTTCTACTGAACATGTAGGTCGGTTGAGAAGAAGACTGTTATATTAGTGGCTAACAAGATCGACTGTAAGAGCCAAAGGGTTATACACCAGATGGGGTTCGGCAGTATGAGATTTCTGCTCGAACAAACGAAAACAAAAACATTGTAAAGCCTTTCCAGTCTCTTGCAAGATATATTTTGCAGTAAGTACAGTAATTTTCCTTTTTTGACATTCAAATTATTATTTCAACATGGGAAGTTAATTTGGCAACCCCATTTCTTTTTAAGGCGCCCTAGCTTGGTCTTTCTTGATGCTGTACCCATGAGGGACACTCCAAATGATCCAGTTGCAGTGTCTATTGAGGCTGTTCCTATCCCCATTGTGGCCTCTATTTCTGGTGAATCAGTTGCAGGATCGCCATCCCCTGCTGGATTGGTAAGTAGTTAACAATAGAAGCATACATTTTTTCGTATCCAAGTTTCTGTAAAAACCTCAATAGAACTTTGGTTCCACTGCAGGAATCATCAGCCAGTGGGAAGCTGACTCGGAGGCGTCGTAAGCCGAAGACTTTGAAGATTAATGGGGAAGAACAAGAACTAGTGGATTCTGTCAACAATCAGAAGCCCAGCTGTTGCTTCTATTGAAAGATTATGTTTCTGTATTCTAGGTAATTTTTTTTAGGTACCTCACTTGTTTTATCTATAGCTGTATCATGATTATCAATGTTGTAGTGGTGTTAGAGAAGCATTGTTAGCAGGCATTGTTTGTTAACTTGGGAAAGAATTTAGAGGTTGGTTGAATTTAGTGACCTCTTGTTTCTGTGCTTATGTGTTGGTGCGATGATGTGAACCTGTTTTGTTTTTGTTTGCTCATTTAAGATATGGTATTCTTTGTAAACAGGTACTAAATATTGTCATACATATAGTATGGTTCTATTCTCTATTTTCAGTGCTCGTCTTACATATTGGTTTTCTTTGTAAACAGGTACAAAAATTGCTGTCAAATATTATACAAAAACATGTCAAAGCTCGGTCTGAACTCGGGGGGAGGATATTCTTGTCTTGATTAATTTTAGAAGGTGATCGTCGAATGTAATATAGTCAAGACACTTGCAGGTGAAGTTTGAGAAGGGAAGACAGAGAGTTTGCTTGAACATTCTTAAATGATGTAAAGTGATTGCAGGTTCTGTATGCCTGTATGTCAATAATTACTGTACTGTTATGAATCCCAGACCTTACTAGTTTTATAAGATCTGCTTCTTTCTCATGGGCCTGTGATAAAGCCCAAACACTTTAAGGAAAATTTTAGTTTTATAAGATCTGTTTCTTTCTCATGGGCCTGTGATAAAGCCCAAAAACTCAACGAAAATTTGAACTTCCCTATTACCCCCACACGTAGTATGGAAGGACTGATACTGATCAGAAATCTTCCTCGGAGAGGACAGTTGTTGGGCTCCGGATAAGTCCTTATCCCTCCCATTGATTTTTTGGAAGAGAATTGGACTACAACTTGAACAGTTGTACATATGGCTATGTTAGCCAGATTAAGTGCGGCTACGGTAGTCTGGCATATACCCGTGCCCATCATCATTTCCAATCTGGAGAGCATTGCTGCTGCTGCTGCTGCTTCTTATTCCAATTTTTCAGGACCTAATTGATCCGCTATTCTGGGATACCAAATCAATTGCCCCTTCACCCGATACTTAAACCACAAAATTGTCAATTTATCTTCATCTCCTATCATGGCGTTATCTGAACTTGTACAAAAAACAATTAGTCTTTAAACGTTACTATGCATGCACCCAATATAGTCTAGTGCGCGCCCAGCCTGCAAGTGCTCCTATTTCAGTCTTAAGAATTAGTGTTAAACGGGTAGTGATTGCCCTGAGTTCATCATCCATCAAATAAGAGTTCAATAAACCATATTAAAGGGAAATCTCATGTGTAGATGCAGGCATAATTTGCAAGAGGATATAGTACTAAAGGTAACAAAATTGCGGCTGAAATGCGTAAGGTTCGCCTAAGCTGAATATATCTTCTGTTGTAGCTGTAGCTGGTAACTTTGTTCTAGTGTAGGTATTCTTCTCACAATTAAAAGATACGATCTCATACGTGCCCATCATCATGACGGTGTTGTTCGACCACATATGATGTGCACAAAGATGTTTCACATTTTGATGAAGTGATCTCGTATCATTCCTATACTTCCTTTTCCATGATGGATTCGTGGTGGAGTAGTTTTCTAATATCCAAATTTCCATCCATTCAAGTGTATCATAGATGATTCCGAGCTTACCATCACAACTTACGACAACTCTGTCTGCTCTTGAAATGTTTTTCATCTCGGGTGAGACCTCAAAAATCGTCCAGGTCTCTCGATCAGTGTTAAACACAAATACTTCATCATAATTAGTCAACCAATGTAGTCCCCCGTTAACCCAAACACCATTCCCCCCTAGTAAGAAAGTGCAATGAGGCTTAAATTGAACAAATGGCAGTGTCTTCCAAGCCCAACTCTCAGAGTTGAACAACTGACAGTGATAACCATATCCGCCAGTTTTTGAGTTCGATAAACGTAGTACCTTGTAACGTAGTACTGAGCACGAAGATTGCTTTACCTCAATTCCAATTCTGGAGTATTTGAATGTAGTTTTGGGATTTGGCATCTTTCTCCATTCTCGACTCGCCGGTTTACACATGTAGAAAGATGGGATCGGGGTACTGCTGGATTTAGTGACACAACAAAGCAACGAACCATGGAGAGATGAACCTGCAATCAGAATACTTTTTGCAGTTGGCAAGAAATCAAGAGAAGGAGATTGCACTTCTTGCAGAGAATTGCACTGCTCCTCCTCGTGATCATTGTTGCTTCTGACAAAGCAGACAAATTTCCCAGTAGATTTGTTAACTTGAAAAAAAAGACCAGATGAAACTGCTCTCTTGGAGTGTGATTGTTGAAACTTCGGATCGCAGGTTATGAGTTTTTGCCAGTCTTTGCAAACCCATTGAGATTGACGTTGTACTGAATGTAGTTCTGATTAGAATCTCGTATATCACATCAAATGGCAACTTCTGCATCTCTTGCGCAACTATCTCCCGTTCCTCATCTTCTACTTCAGTGGAATCCTTCTTCATCTCCATTAATTTTGGACTACATATGTTGTCGGTCACTCTCTGCAGCAGCCACTTGAAGAACTCCATTAATCTTGAACCAAGTACGTTGTGGGTCTCTCCCCGTAGCACACACCTGAAGAAATCCATTTATCTAGAACTAGAATGTCGCTCTGCGTAGCAGCCACCTATTTGATTTGACACCTCTTCACAATGTACTTTGAATCAATGAATTACGAGCAATACCAAAAGAAATCGCTGAGAAAATAACTTTGACAGGTCAAATAAAATTGTTGGGTGTTTCTCCCTACAATACTAGGCCTCCCTTCTTATATAGGTTTCAATAATATCAATTGAACTAGGAAAGGAAATCCTAAATTAACATAAATAGAAAACTGTTTATAACTTGGTCACCTACCTCAATCAAATATAAATTGCTAAATCTATTATTTCTATATTTAACAAACAAATACAGTTCCAATTCTTCCCAAAAAAAAAAAACTCACATTAGGAAATCAAACTTACTGATTTATAGCACGACAAAAATTTCAGCAATCCGAAGAAGATGGCATCCGTGAATCCGACCCACGTACCCGAAGATTCTCCTAGGATTGATTTTTACAGTAAGATTCTGGTAGATCGATCAGTCAGAGGAGATGAGAACTTGAGAAGAGTTTTGCAGGCAGAAGAGAGTTCGGACATGAAAGGGTAAATTGTGTACAGTTAGACTCCACGTGCGGCGCAGGAGCACATGTCTGGCAAAATTGCCGAAATTACCCCTCAAGTTTGTGTTCGGGTCAACTCACTTTATTGACCTTCCTCGGTGGGGAAAAAAGAAGTATGGGATTTTATAAGCAGGGCAGGGATAACTTAAACGGTTTTTTGCGTGTATATGTCCCACTCCTGATTATAATTTATTAATATGTCTTACCTTTTAACTGATTCAATCATTTATCCTTTCCGTCAATTTTCTTTCCGAAATTCCTTTAGCTAAAAAATGGTGCCACGTTATTCTCCCAAAATCTTCCTAATTTATCCTTCAAACTTTCCTAGTTATAACTTAACTGGACCCCAATCTAACCTCCACCTGAACCCTAATCTGAACCCAAATCTAAACCCTACGTGAATTCAGTCTGAACCCCACATGAACCCACCGGAACAAGATTGTGTTAAATTACCCCATATGAACTTCAGCTCACACTCCAACCATTTCCGAATTTAATCCGAGGTTATTTAGGTAGACAGGTAATTTGAACTCATTATTTAACCATTTATGGTGGGACACGTCTGACTTAACTCTTACTTAACGGTCAACGGATGGAAAACCCGTTACAAAGACATAATGGTGAATTTGTTAAAA
Source organism: Papaver nudicaule (assembly GCA_023529015.1). Lineage (NCBI taxonomy): Eukaryota > Viridiplantae > Streptophyta > Magnoliopsida > Ranunculales > Papaveraceae > Papaver > Papaver nudicaule. The sequence goes on from JAJJMA010024284.1 coordinate 17,897, forward strand.
GGTAGCACTATCTTGTACATACCATATTAAGAGAGGAACCTCGAACCTTGTTTCCGTAACTTAAACCAAATAAAAAGGTAATCAAGGGATGTGAATGAATCTATTAATCAAGGGATCGTCTTCGTAAACTAAATTAAAAGGTGAGAGTCTAAAGGCCAAAATAGTATTAGGACGAAGTAAAAGGGTTATCATATATAAATATATTTTTTTAAATACAAAACAACCCTTGATTAGTAGAGATTGATGATATGATTAGTTGTTAACTCAATTTGATTAGCAAAATTTTGGAGGAAATTTTTTTTGATATATAATTATGGTTAGAGAGAGAGAGGAAGGTAAAGGAACATAATGAGTTTTTTCATCAAGATTGGGTGATTAGGGAACTCAAATCGATGTGGGTGAAACTTCAAACGGTAGAGATCGATCTCAAGCTAGTTTCATCACGGATGAAATGGAAATGGTGATGTTGCATGATCCAAATAGGTTATATGAGGAAAAACAAAAAGCACTTGCTTATGAAGATCCTATCGAGGTATAAGAAGAGAAAAAACACTCCACGTATGAAGACAATGAGGTATGCTTTCTAAAATGCCGTTTCGTGTGTTGAATTAAGAGGAATACAAGAACTAGAATTCTAGGACGAAAAATCGCCAACCAGAATGATACAAACTATGATGATTTTCTTAAATACTCGAGGTTTCTGTAAGACTTTGTCGATTCTGTGTAAAAAAGACACTCATAGATGATAACCCTACCGAGTTTCTGGCATGAAAAAAGTACGTACTTTGTAGTCTTTGATGTTGTGGGGGTTTTATGTTAAAGCTTGACGATTTTACGTAACAGAAAACCACTACTATGGTTTAAAAACTCAATTAATCGGCAAGGTAGGCACTAGACTAGATTACCGCTTGCGGTGGGGAGGCCGACCGAAAAAATACAAATTTAAGCCCACCAATTATTATCTTTTAGGTCAAGCGAAAGCTATGGCCGGGCCCTTACAAGGACCCAGCCAGTCGGTCTAAGCTCCTCACAAGTGTTTTTTTCTATTACATCTAAGCTCACCACTAAAAAAATCAATACTTTTATCTATGTAGTTTTTGTTAACTGCAGTATATATAGTCTAATTAAACTAGTACTGTAGAACTAAAATGTATCTTCACCTAAGCATTTGCGTTATTATAATGACTTTTTAGATGCGGTGAATTCAGCCATCCCAAACGATCTATCCCATACCGACATATAGTCAGCTAATTTGACCATGTCTGGAATTAAAAAAAAAAAAAGAGTAACACGTGTAATACATCAGATGTTGTTTTGCAAATAACACCACGTGTCCTTCCCACCCTACATAAGTAACACACGTATACTAAATTGTTTCATCTTTGAAGCCAGACATTCCAAAGCCTATACCCATTTCCCATCAGTTTCTCACTTTCTTTCTCTCTCTTCTTTGTCTTCCAAAATCTCCAACACTACCCTCGTTACCCACATCTCCACAGTGTACATCGTGCATGTTAATTGATGGTTGATGACGTTATTGAAGCTGTAGAGTCCAGAGAAATGGGTGTCTTTTGTTTTAATTTTGATTCTTTTTACCATTAACAGAATGAATGCACGAAAATGTTTGAATCTGTCTTTTTTTTTTCTTTTAATTGAAATTTTTTTTGTAGAAGAAATCGGTCGATTCTGATCGATCTGTAGGATTTTTTTTCTTCAGAAGTTGAAATTGATAATTTGTGTGCTGGATTGTATTTTATTGGAAAATTTGTATCAATTTAGTTGATTGTCTCAAATTCCATCACCAAAAGAGATTAAGAATAGGGAAGATAATGGCTGAGTCGGATCATCTACCGTTCCAAGTTGGTTGAGTCTGGATCCGAGTTTAAGGAAATGACTGAATCGTTGGGGGCGCTCAACATTGGGTGGAAACAGCTTCAATTTGGGTTGATGGATCAGGTAAGTATTAACCCGACCCGTTTCTCCGTCGTCTTAACCGATTCTCTCTGGTTCTCAGAAAACAGAGGAACCGAATTGTATCCGAATTGAATGACCAATCTAATGATTATTTCTAAGAACTGTAAACTGTAGGAATGTTTGTTAGATTGTAAATGAACGATGTGTGTAATTAATTTCTAATATTATCTCGATTTCCATTCTTAAAATCATGAAATTGTGATTTTTTTTTGTTTTTTGGGACATTTTCTGTGACGGACAAATGATACACTTAATCATCCCATAGAGGACTCCCTTCGGTCGTCCAAATATATGACGACACCACCGTACTATTAAAAAATCGTCATGTATATGTGTATAAAAATGTGACAATTTTATTTGTTACATTTCCAACAATTGTTTTGTTTGCAGGACTCTGGTGACGATGGAATGACAATCCATCATCACGGTTTTAAAGGAACTAGGGCGGACAAACAATTCAAGAATGAATATATCTTTCTTAACCAAAACAAGTGGATTTACCCATGGGATACGGAAGAGGATATAGATCTCGTGGAGAGCTTCATTTCTTTCTTTCATTAACGACCAAAAGAAATTTATTCAATGTTTTGAAAGAGAGAAGCAAATATACAAAGAACGAACATCGAATACAAGGCGTCATAATTGAGTTCAGTTGGCTAATAGATTAGCCCACATCAAGTCGGATATCCTAGAGATTATATAGTCCTTGGAATAGTCTAAGATACACATGAGGACAGTGATACTGCGGAGGACATCGTGAGTAGCTCGACATTCTTTTGGGATAGTATTTCATCACTAGATATATACATGCGCACTAACTTAATTTCTGTTAATTACAGATGCAACAAATTTGAGTCAAAATCTATTCCAGATGAACTGAAATCTGAATGGAAATACCATTATTTCTGTCTAAAATAAATAAATAAATAAAAACTAATATCCGATTATGATAGGCATGAGCCGTTATTAAATTTAACATACAAAAACCGCGAATGTCAATAACAAAATCTATTCATCATTCAAAATAACGGTAATCATTTGTTACACTAAATGACACTTTTTATTCGTCATTTAGAAATAATTACACTAAATAAATAACAGATCGAATGACGAATGAAATCCATAATAAACAACATTTAATAACAGATTTCATCTGTTATTGATGATCCCTGACTTCATCTGTTATTGATGATCCCTTCTGGATTAGTGTTAGATCGTACTAGAGAGGGAAATATGTTTTGTGAATCATGCATATATAGTTAGCTCCTATCTAGCCCCACGTTTTGTAAGTGTAAAATCGTCATGGTCTATATCTGAACCATGCCGACATTAATGACATTGTGTGTTAACAAGTGAACATCACTCTACTCCTGTATTAATCGTCATAATTTGATTTCTTACAATGACGACTTTGTGTGTTATTTTCAAAATATAACCGTTAGGGTCTTGTTTTATAAAAAGAAACCCATCTCCAACACAACTTACCTCAAACTTCTCTTATTCTAAAATACTCAATTTGTTTATTGTCCATTGAAGGTGAGAAATGGTCGGATATGGTGGATGTTAAGGAAATGTTTGAAGGTGTTGAACAAACGTGCTCCAAGAATCATCACCGATTCTATTATGTACGAGTTGAGCAAGGACGCATACTAGGTGGTTTTCTTTAGAAATGAAGTGATGTAATGTGCTTTCCTACTAGAAATGAAATGATGTAATGTGCTTTCCTTTTGTTTATGTAACGCGCCAACTTATCTTAATAAAATAAACTATTTAGGAAATATCCCATGCAATTCTTGTGAAAGTCGTCATGAAAATGACATACAAAATGAGAAATCGTCAAAGAAACACCAAATTTTACAAGAAATAGTTATGGTTTGTGGTAAGACTCGCCATAGTTATTATCATTATCTTGACGATTAAACCCTTGAAATAATTGGAAAAGAAAGGTACTCCAAGAAACTTGATACTAAAACATCATCATAAAATTTATAAAGAGAACTCGAGAGAGCCTAAAGAAGAAGGAAGGAATCAAGATTTCACAAAGATATAAACAAAACCCGATGAAGAAAAACTAAATTCAAAGAATACAATTTGGACAAGAATTATGTCTCAAAAGTACTTACAAAACAAACAGAGGCGATAAATATAACCATGAAGAAGGACGCGGGAACAACAACATGTGACTATAATGAAGTTAATCTTCAGAACACCAAAACAAGCGAGTTCCATCCTCAAAATCAAGCAAACATAATAATTTTTTTGAAAACCTTAGAAAGTCAAAATCGCCAGACTTTGGTAAAAAACCGAGAGCGGTGGCGAGGAAAAAAGAGAGTGAAAAAAAAAGAAAAAAAAATGGAGATACAAGGATTTTCTTTGTCATCAGGATACCTATATATTGACAGTCGGGATGGATGCAACGAATACAATACTTGTACTAGTTGACGACGAATCCTCATTCTTCTCCATATTGTTATTTTTCTGGTGTTGTTATGTAAGAGATTCTTCCTGGGGGTGTGATTTTCTTGTGAGGAACGAGCAATTTTTCTTACCAAAACAATTGTCTTTGTATTACAATGATATTTCACAACAGTTGAGGACATAGAAGGATTCCAATTCCATTTCAATTATATCTGTATTTTCATAACAATTGTGAATCACACGAACATCGTATACCATGGTGTTTCGAGGAATAAGATGACTAGTATTCATATTAATTACATCACATTATACCAAATCTTTATGCCCGATCAAAAAAAAATCACAAGACACTGATGAGTACGTAACATCTTTAGAAAAAAACTATGACCCAAATATCTGAATAAGGATCGGGATGTGGTGTAATCGGTAACTCCAATTTCTAAATTTCGTAAGAAACAATTAATATAACTATTAATAATCATATCACAAACTTTAACTCCAACGAAACACCTAGATTTGATAACGTTGTTTAGCTATGAAAAGTTTACGGAACATGCACCGGTATTTCTTTCTTCTCCCGATGTAGAGTAGAATGTTTTGGTGAAAAATAAAAAAAACTCTAGTATTTTTTTCTAGAATAATATATTTTTGATAAAAAATAGGGATTACGGAACAGGAAAAAACTAAGGATCGGAATTCCAGATAAAAATCAATTTCACCTGTGAGCCGTTCGATTATATTAAATTTTAAGATGGCTGAAATCATAACCATCCCTTTATCTTAAGGGGCCCTATCATTTAACGGGGGTAATTATTGAAAGACACCAAACATAACTGGGCTGAAACTAAAAATTGGGCTGGTAGGTAATCCATAAGGCTTACTCTTATGGTGTCCACGTCAGCTAGTAGGTAGGAGGGGTTCTTATGGTTTGGTGAGATTGGTAGACTAGACGCTAAACCATTCAGCGCTCAACGCTGAATCATTCAACGCCCAATAATTTTGGACCGTCGATTGTTTAAACAGATAAGATATAATAGATATATTATTAGATTTATTATGATTTTGTAGAATATTCTTTTAACGCTGAACCATTCAGCGTTTTCCCTATTTTTTTCAGCGCTGAACGGTTCAGCGTACCAATCTTGCTACTACTTCAGCTACTACCATCTGCTAGGAGAGAGAAGTAGTTCAAGGGGAAAAGGCCACGCTTTTGGTGGAAGTAGTAGGCAAACTTGACACCATAAGAGTAAGTGATGGGTGTCAAACCAGTCAAAATTAATACTCTTACTTCACTAAATATAAATTAAGCACAGTAGCAAGAATAAGTTCGTTCCACAGAGAGAGGTATGGTTTATCAGTTGTATTTGAAAAATTAAGAGTAACCAAAAGGGGGGGTTGTTTGTTGTTTTAAAATTAAAAGCAAAATAAAGTAAAAGCAAGTAAATAAGACGCAAAGAATAGTTGAAAGTAATCAAGAGTGGAGAATATTGGTTAAGGGTTCATCTTTAATTGCTCAACATACATATGAATATTATATGGAGTGTTGACTAATTCTATCATCATCAAAAGCCCTAGAATACATCATCGCGAAAATATTTCGGAATTTCCTAATGTCATCACACACCATAACGATGAATGTGTGAATACTACGTAGAGAATAACTCGACACCATGAGTAATCGAGTTGAACTCTCTAAGAGCACTAAGTTTTGTGAAATAGGCTAATCAATGCAATGAACCACCATGAATGGCTCATTCAACAAAGGTTGTATTCTACATATGACTCTCGAAGCTATCACCACCTCAATAATCATATTGTGCTACTTATGAATAGGTTCTTCAACTATTTCGTATCTCCAAACCTAGTTCTAGCAATAGATAATAACAAAATCTAACTCAATTGTCACTTGAATCAAAAGATGTTCTATCTTAGTGTAATACATCAATCATACACTCAAACACATAGTAGAATAGAATCGATGATGAATATGAATAAGTTTAACTCCATAATTAAGCAAATAACATGTCTTGCAATATAAAGACTACATCCTCAACCAATAAAAGAAATTTAGCTACTCATGTTGTTCTTGAAAGCAACAGAAAACATAATTAAAGTGCTAGAACTCATAAAAACTCCCTTATGCAAAGCTCCAACCTTTCTCCCAAAGCTCCACCTCGAAATTCGTGCCCAAAACCTAGCTTTTTCCTCCGCCTCGGGAACTGTGCCAGAAGTTCTCCAAAACTCTGCGTGATATTTCTTCTCTGGAAATTCTGCCTTTTATTCACGCACAGACCTAAAATCCTAAACCAAAACAGTTTCCTAAACCCAGCTCACTTCAAACCAAACCCAATAGGAAGCCAAACTTACTCAACACCATGATTAGCCCATTAACAATTCGCCTGAGCCCAGTATAATTTTTCACGTGCGCCAATCACACGGATTACATCCAAACGTGTGAACTGCACACACTCAATCTTCCTCATCTCTGTCGGACTCAGATGTCCGACAGCACAAATTCAAACCAGACAGATTCTGATGAACCGAGTTCATCACCAGCAGATCAACACAACATTCAAACAATCATTCACATCAAAAATTGAGCATAACCCAAGTTTTAAAACAAGTCTATGATCTCAAATACTCCTCTGATTCCTTCTCCAGCCATCTTCAATTCCATCTGCAGCATATCCCTCCATCTGTGATCTCTCTGGTGCAACTGGAACTAGCTTGATTTGAGCCCACATCGCCAACTGAACTTGTGAGCAGCATCAGTAAATACTCTTCTTCCTATCTGCTATATATAGCCTCACTTAAGCCCAAAACCATCTTCATCACCATATGTTCTTCACCCAATTCCTGCCGTCTGAAAACCAGTTCCAATCTCTCTCGGTTTTCCTTGTTGATTCCCTGAATTGCAGACCATCGAGTCTGTCTTAAACCTTAGTTAAAGCCATTCCCCTCTTGAATCTCTGATATACTCTCCACCAGCTCACAGTAGCCATCGCCTCTCTGCAAACATGAACTTCAGACATAGATCTGAAGGAAAGGAAAGTATGCGGCTAGTTTTGTTTAGGATAAGGGTCACCCCTTAGCGGTCTGCTGGGGTTAGGAATAACCAGATGCCCCCTTCCATACTGTATGCCCTAAACTCAATTCTGCCGAGACCTCCAATAGCTTCTGTTTGCGACACTTTTGAGCTTTTATCCTTCTTGTTCAAATACCACCAACTCCATGTGACTCCAGGTTGTGAATTAAGTCGTTTTTGCTTCATTTTATTAAAGATAATTTCAAAATACCTGTAAAATAGAAAATAGTTAAAATAAACAATGTATGAGGCTTAAGTCGACTAAAGTGTATGATTTAGGTACTCTTGAATAGGTGTTTTGCACACCTATCAGTAAGCCTAAGTGGTCTGGAACCGACTGTGATAAAGTTCGATTAGATCGTAACCGTCGATTCCACGTATAAAAAGTGTAAACGTAGATGATGGTTCTTTTCATTTCTCCATTAGTACCCTTGTTCGTTGCCTCTTCCTTTTTCTTCTTCAGTAGCTATGAGAAATCCATTTCCTGAAGCAAAAAAAACCCATTACAAAAGTTCAAGTTACAAACAGTTGATAACTGAAGATGAATGAGAAAAAACTAAGGGAGAATTGAGAGAAGTTTTATTTCGATTTCCACCTTCGGATTCTTAAGCTGGGTTACCTGATTTACACTATAGCTAGAATGGGACTAGCATGGTGGAGATTGAAAAAGATGAAGAAGAAGAAGAGGATAAAACATCAGGTATGATCTCCCTCCCTCTCTGAAAATAATAAATTAGGGTTTTGAATTTAGGGATCTATTTCTGAAATTAGATTTTTCGATCTTGTGGTCAAAATTGTTGACCATAAAAAGTCAATGTAAAAATAGTTAGACCGTCTATAAAAGACATTTCACTCTCTACTTTGCTTTTACTTTTCCCTCTGCTTTTACTCTCTGCTTTTACTCGGATCTTGAAGAAAAATTCGTTCTTGCTAGAATTTAAACCCTAGACTCAGAATCAATTTTATCATTTAACACACCAAACCCATTCTTAGAAATTCTCCAATCTTACTCAAGAACACTTAATTAACATTCTGCTTTTCATTCTTGTAAGGGACAGTTTTACTGACAATAGATAAAGGGAAAGGTAAAATGGTGGAAGAAGAAGATAGGAAAGAAGAGAAGAATGTTAGAATTCATGGATCAAGAGAATTGTGTGAGAGATCAGAAACCAAAAACTCTGTTTTCTTATGCCATTATTATCAATACATGGTACATATATATAGACACAACAACATAACTACCCTAACTGCCTAACCTACACATATTATCCTAAACAAACATCAGAATTACATTTAAGTTCGAATTATCTCTAACACACGCCCTTAATTCAAACATCAATACTAAAAACATCATCATAATCATAAGAATCATCATGATGCACCATCATCACCATAACAAACATTGTCGTCATGATTGTCGTTGTTGTTAGCCACATCTTACATATCTTCGACTAACCTAACATAATTATGCAAATTATATTTGCATCTTCATCATTATCTTCATAATCATCATTACATCAACATCATTACATCGTCATCATCATCAACATCAACATCATTACATCATCATCATAACTTACATAACAACAATATCATCATCATCATCATCATCATCATAATATTCACCATACTTCACTATAACATGAGTTCTTCAATTTTGTTTGCAGATTTTTTTTGTTCTCAACAACAACCATCATTTTCTTTAGCAAAAAATCTTCTTCAATCACACTAAATTTCTCTCATTTTTTATTTATTCATACAAACCGAACAACATTTTTCTGACTCTCTCACTAACTCATCTCTCAACCCACTCTGATACCATGTTAGAATTCATGGATCAAGAGAATTGTGAGAGAGATCAGAAACCAAAAACTCTGTTTTCCTATTCCATTATTATCAATACATGGTACATATATATAGACACAAAAACATAAATACCCTAACTGCCTAACCTATCCATATTATCCTAAACAAACATCAGAATTACATTTAAGTTTGAATTATCTCTAACAAAGAATACTTGCAATTCTTCATAAGCTGGAATCAGAATAGGCAGTGGTGATGAAGAAATTAAGAAAGGAGAACAAGAAGATAAGAAGAATGAAGATGAGTGTGGTGAAACATCAACTCAGTAAGTAGCTCAAATTCTTGATTCTTGGGTTATGCATGATTTTGTTGAAACCTTTAATTTGTATGTTATTATTTGTTAACAAAATTCAGTTTTCTCCAACATCTTAGATATTTACTAGACATGGCTCTTTTTATTAGACCTTATTTTTGGGGTGACTTTGAGTTTCGAAAATTCATCACTAATTAGCCTTTATATAAGCCACTTGAAAAGTACTTGCATCTGAATTCTATATAAGTGAAGGACTTAACAAATGAAATATGCAAACATAAACGAAAGATAATAAAAACATACACAACATGTGATTACAGACCCAATGAAAATTTTATGTCCACTCTTTTTACAACAGCCTAAGCTCACGAGTTTAGTTCTTTAACACTATTATGTTATGGGTCATATAAATAATTTTAGACAATCAATATCACCACAGGCAAGAGTAACCGAACCATAGGTGAATCTTGACATAACAAATATTGCATGAATTGAAGTGCCCGATTGAGTGGCACAGTAATCATAGTAGCAGGTGTCCATATATTGCATGGTTCCACACTTCCACTGGGTAAGTCCGCGACTTGTTGTATCAATTTCGGTTGTAGCTCGAGAGAACCTTACCCACAGAAGTACTATGAGTTAGGTGAAACTAAGTTTTCATAATAATTCACTTTGTTCCATAGCGTCATACCAGACATATCTTCAATGGATTTTTTTTTATTACCAAAAAGAGGATTTGTGCTCATCAATCATTTTTTTTTTATCAACAAAATGATATAGATTTATATATAAATAGAATGAAAGAATTACAAGTTTCTGGATTCAAGAATTAGACTTAAAGAAAGGACCAAAACTTTATTACGGAGAAAAGTATAATAATGAGATTAATATCCATGAGAATTTATCTTATTAGACGCTTCAAGAAACCAGCAAAAGCTATCCTCGCATCTTCTGTTCGGATGTCATAGTTGGTTCGTGCAATGGTCTAATTTGTCTCTTCAAATATCACCATGGAATTCCTGATCCTATCCACATATGCAACCCCTGGTGAATATGTCAATCTTCCTGAATACACCATACATGAAAAAGAATATTATGTAGTCTCTTATGGGTTTGGGTACGTCCATTGCATGACTAATATTCAATACAAAGTTGTTAGGATCATCTACCCTGATTCCTGCGATTACGATATAGGAGAGGTACAAGTATACACAATCGGCAGCGGCAGGGGTGGAGAAACATAGGTAAAATCTCCTATTTTGTGCAAGATCCCGTGGGAGTCCGTGTAAATGGAGCTCTTCACTGGATTGGTGATAAGTCCATGGAAATCGTCGCTTTCAACTTGGCAGACGAAGAATTTCAATTAATCCCCTCAATACCTTGCCATGATCTTTCAGATTCCTACAACTGTTTATATATCCTGCCAGCATTGAAAGGGAATTTGTGCATATGTCATCAAAGGTACAAAGTGTTAGAGTTGTCAAAGTTTCTAGAGTATTCTAGGCTTAGTATTGTCTGCCAGCCTCGTCTGCCAGAGTTATCTGCCAGCCTCGTTTGGCAGAGTTTCCTAGTATAGCTAGGAGTTTGAGTTGTACACAGTGGTGTAACTTAGGAAACCAAGGATGCAATATTCTTGGTAAGTCCACGGCCTATGTACCATGGCAGTCAAGTTATGTAAGCCTATATATAGGCATCGTATTAAGCCTGTTAGATAGAGACAATTGGGTGATAGACCTTCTGGTTATTACATAGAGAGCTAGGTGTTGGTGTCTCTTGTAATTGGTTCTATCAATAAGAGTTGATCGTTGCTGTTTGTGGAGTAGGTACGCCGAACCACGTTAAATCTCTGTGTTCTTGCTTTGTTTATTCTTCGTTGTGTGTTTGCATCTTTGTCTTTAGTTCTACTTAATCCAAAGGACAAGTTCTTGGTGTGATTACTGCTGTAATCCCAACAAGTGGTGCGGTGAGCGTGGAGAGGATTATTGTTTGAAGTAAAGATGTCTGGCTCTACATCTGGTGGAGGTTTTTCGAAGGTGCATGGATTTGATATTATCAAGTTCAATGGGAAGAATAATTTTACATCGTGGCAAACAGATGTTAAGGATATTCTTATTAGCATGAAGCAGGTTAAGGCGCTCAAGGACAAGCCAGCACCGTTACCAACTGGTGTGACGGACGAGAAGTGGCTTGAACTTGATTTGGAGGCATGTTCAACTTTTTGGTTGTGTTTGTCGAGGTATATTACTCACAACTTTGCTGGTGAGACCTCGGCAAACACGTTTTGGGAAAAATTGGAGAAGCTCTACTTGAAGAAGGACTTAACTTCAGAACTTTAATTGAAGCGCAGACTTTATGCCTTTAGGATGGCTTCGGGTAAGTTGTTGGTTGATCATATTAATGAGTTTAATAAGATTATTTTGGATTTGGCTGATATCGGTGTCAAGTTTTCTGATACGGATAAGTCAATGATGTTGTTATGTTCACTACCTCAATCGTATGATACCTTTGTTGATTACTTGTTGAATGGAAAAACTGAAGGTGACAATAAATTAGTTTTCGATGATGTGGTTTCTGCTTTACAAGCAAAAGCTTTAAGGCAACAAGTATGTGATGATGAAGTTCATGCTGAAGGTCTGTTTGTTGAGAGGGGGAAGAATGGTAACAAGAAGTTTAAGTCTAAGAACCAATCAAAGAAGAATGGTAGTGATGGGTGTTATTATTGTCATAAGCCTGATCACTTTAAGATTGATTGTCCTAGGCTAAAGGCTAAGGATGGTAAGTATAAGAAATCAGATCAATTAAGGTTATTGCTTCGCTGGTAGAAGGAAGTGATATTTTTGGTGAGCCAATGTGTGGCTTTGATCAGGAGGTGCTAGCTGTTACATCAAAGAGTTATCTCAATGATGGTTGGATGCTTGATTCTGGAGCTTCGTATCACATGTGTTCCACAAGGGAATGTTTCACCACTTACAGAGAGGTGAATGCAGGTACTGTTATGATGGGTAATTCAAATACCAGCAGAACAGTTGGGGTTGGTACTATCCAGGTTCTTTCGAATGGTGTTACTACTACAATGTCAGAGGCTAGACATGTGCCTGATTTAATGAGGAATTTGATTTCGTTAGGTGTACTTGAATCTCTTGGATACAAGTATGTTGCTGAGTATGGTTTCCTGAAGGTATACCATGATGGCAGTTTGAGGATGACTGGTCCAAGGCATGGAAATCTGTATTTCATTCAAAGAGATATAGTTTCTGGTGGAGCTATGGTTTCTGAATCTGTGGATGAGAAACAATTGAAGTCAACACGGTTATGGCATATGCGACTTGGGCATATGAGTGAGAAAGGCATGTTGGTGTTGAGTAGTAAAGGCTTGCTAGGCAGTGAGAAGTTTTGCAAGCTTGACTTTTGTGAGCATTGTATCTTTGGGAAGCAATGCAGAAGTAGTTTTGGTACCTCTGTACACCACACACATGGTATGTTAGATTACATCCATTCGGATGTTTGGGGTCCTTCTCGTACAGTTTCTAAGGGAGGGAACAGGTGGTTTGTGACCTTTATAAATGACTTCTCTCGGAGAGTTTGGCTTTACACCATGAAGCATAAGAATGAAGTCACTGAGTTGTTTAAGATGTGGAAGACCATGGTTGAGAAACAGATTGGTCGTGTGGTTAAAAAGATACGTTGTGATAATAGAGGGGAGTACACCGAAGATCCATTAAAGGAGTTTTGTGAAGAACAAGGTATCGTTAGGCACTTCACAGTTAAAGGTACACCACAACAGAATGGAGTAGCTGAGCGAATGAATCGCACACTACTTGAGAGAGCACGGTGCATGTTGTCAAACGCAGGTTTGAACAAAGTTTGGTGGGCTGAAGCAGTTACGACGGCGTGCTATCTAGTAAACAGATCACCTTCAACAGCTATTCAATGCAAGACACCTTTGGAGGAATGGACTGGTAATCCTGTCAACTACTCTAATCTGAGAGTGTTTGGTTGTCCAGCATATTTTCACGTAAAAGAGGATAAACTGGGTGTTAGAGCTAAGAAAGCAATTTTCTTGGGATATCCAGAGGGTGTTAAAGGTTATCGACTATGGTGTCCAGAATTGAACAAGTTCATCATTAGTCGTGATGTGTCCTTCAATGAGAGAGCTATGCTTGATTCAAAGAAGTTCACAGGTTGGGATTCTCAAATTGAAGTTGAGAATGAGAATAGAATTGAAGATGATTCGATGCAAAGAGAACAAGGAGTTCTTAGTTCATCTACTATTGAGTCTAAGGGAGTAGAACCAGAGGAAACTCAAGTAGAAGATGAAGTTCAGGTGGAGATTCCTAATGAGGAATCAGTTCAGCAACAAGTTCAGAGTCTTCCAGACTCGTCTATCAGACGAGTATGCCAGAGTGTGCCATATTTAGTTTCTCAGAGGGAGAAACGTATTATCAAAGCACCTAATCGTTATGGCTATGAGGATGGTGTCTCTCACGCACTGTCTGTTTTTGAGGATGAGCCATTTAATTTCAAGGAGGCCATGAGCAGTGCTCATACCAGTAAATGGAAGATAGCCATGGATGAAGAGATGGAGTCTCTTTACAAGAATGACACCTGGGAGCTAGTGGAGTTGCCTAAGGTTCGTAAGAAGATTGGGTGCAAGTGGGTATATACTGTGAAAGATGGAGTTCCAAATACTGAGGGTATTGTCGATGGTGTACGATACAAGGCAAGGTTAGTAGCTAGGGGATATGCACAAAGGGAGGGTGTGTATTATAATGAAGTTTTCTCTCCGGTTGTTAAACACACCTCCATCCGGATCCTGTTAGCAGTTGTGGCGCAGTTTGACTTAGAGCTAGAGCAATTAGATGTCAAGACTGCCTTCTTGCATGGTAATTTAGAGGAAGACATATATATGTCTCAGCCCGTTGGTTATGAAGTTGCTGGTAAGGAACATTATGTATGCCGACTTCTGAAGTCATTGTATGGTTTGAAGCAATCACCAAGACAATGGTATAAGAATTTTGACATGTTTATGATGCACCAAGAATACACACGTAGTGAACATGATCAGTGTGTGTATTTTAAGAAGTTTCAGAGTGGAACTTTTGTGTATCTCTTAATCTATGTTGATGACATGCTTATAGCTGCAAATAGCAAGTCAGAAATTGATTGAAAAAACAGTCGAGTTCAGAGTTTGAGATGAAGGATCTTTGGTCAGCTAAGAAGATATTGGGGATGGAAATCTGTCGTGATATATAGGAAGAAGAATAGACTATGTCTTATACAGAAAGCCTATCTTGAGAAGATTGTTCATCGTTTTGATATGCAAAATTCTAAGGCAGTAAGTGTGCCATTACCACCTATAGTCAAGTTATCTAACTTGTTATGTTCTACTACTATTGAAGAGAACAAGTTCATGGCAAAGATTCCTTATGCGGAGGCAGTTGGTTCTTTGATGCATGCTATGATCTGTATACGACCTGATATAGCTCAAGAAGTGGGTTTAGTGTGTAGGTATATGGCCAATCCTGGGAGAGCACATTGGTTTGCAGTTAAGGG